>CM038147.1:595981661-596159161 GCA_021437245.1 Aegilops speltoides
CTTCAGGCGCCGGTTCGCTAGCGGGCGCATATGCGCCAAATAGGAAATCCCAGATGGAACCTCCTGTTTGACACAATAAAAAAAATTGTTTGAAACTTTTTTCACTAGTTCTTATAGCCCTGCGTTGCTAATTAGTCACCAAACATCGTTAGCTCGATTGGTTATCCACGCGCCCCCGGAACCAGTGGTGAAGCCACACTTGAGTTGAGTAGTCAATTGACAAGACAACTTTTTGCAAAAGCAACATACATCATGTAGAAATCATGCCAAAAAATCTTATGAATGCATACATCCGACTACTCAACATTGTTGACCACACGTATTAGGATTCCTGGCACCGCCACTGCTCGGAACCGGGAGGTCATTGATGGAATGCTGGATATGTCCTGTGTTGAGGCCGCTGCGTGTCGGGAGGGCCTGTGTTTGTTACAAGATATCTAGCGAGGCCCGGTGATCACTACTTCGGATTGTGCAGGAGCGATAAGACTGACAGAAGACTGAAGTAAAGGAGAGAGTGCAACCATCCTAAAGGAAGTGTAGTGATTCTTTCAGCCATGGGAGATGCCAAGTTCTTCCATGAGAGGAGAGAATGTTTTTGAAAATATCAAGTGCTGGTGCTGCTTGCTACTGCTGGTGGTGGTGCTGCTGCTACTGCTTTTGCAGATAATCGATTATTCTTCCACAAAACATGCACATTTTTTGTTTATGCTATGCATCTTTTCCACAAAAAATTGCTCGCGCTTTTAAATTCTTTTCAAGGAGTTTAATTTTATAAAAAAAATCAAATATTCATATTTTAGTAATTTTTTCATAAATGCAAAGCAAATGTTCATTACTTCAAAAATTATTAAGAATGGAAAAACATGAGCAATTTAGAAAAGAGAGAATAAAATTGTAATCATGAACTTTTTTGACTTTAAAATTTTTAAAAACCCTCAAAAATTGTAATTGGTAAAGTCAGAAAAATATGATTTATTTGAAAGCTCTAACATTCTTTTAACCTCCCCATTTTTTTTTGAATTTGTGAACAAGTATTTAAAAAAGGAACTTTTTTTGAATTTGTGACCAAATTTAAAAACAGGGACAATTTTTGAATCGATGAACTGTTTTCAAATATGCGAGCGCATAGGAGGCCCAGCAGGCGCCCGACGGGAGCAATGTCGTTGCTTAGTTGGGCCAAGGCCTAAGTTTATTTTACTTTTTCATTTTTATTCCCTTTTTCATTAACTAATTTTTCTCCTTTTTGAAGTTTATTCTTCTTTTTGAAACCTGTTAAAAATCGGCCAAAACAACCTGATAGGAAAGGAAAACCAGAGTTTTTCTTTTTATCGTTATATTTGACGCACTACAAAATATGGAAAAAGAAGAACTTAGACATAGGAGGTGAGTTCTCTAGGTAGTTATAAGATGCACAACAAGAATTATAAAAGAAGTAACAAGGCACAACAAGTTTGCTGTCCGAGTTGGTGACAACGGGGTGAAGGAAATATGCCCTAGAGGCAATAATAAAGTTGTTATTTATATTTCCTTATATAATGATAAATTTTTATTATTCATGCTAGAATTGTATTAACCGGAAACTTAGTACATGTGTGAATATATATAGACAAACTAAGTGTCACTAGTATGCCTCTACTTGACTAGCTCGTTGGATCAAAGATGGTTAAGTTTCCTAGTCATAGACATGAGTTGTCATTTGATTAACAGGATCACATCATTAGAGAATGATGTGATTGACTCGACCCATTCCGTTAGCTTAGCATTTGATCGTTTAGTATATTGCTATTGCTTTCTTCATGACTTATACATGTTCCTATGACTATGAGATTATGCAACCCCCGAATACCGGGGGAACACTTTGTGTGCTACCAAATGTCACAACGTAACTGGGCGATTATAAAGGTGCTCTACAAGTGTCTTTGAAGGTACTTGTTGGGTTGGCATAGATCGAGATTAGGATTTGTCACTCCGATTGTCGGAGAGGTATCTCTGGGCCCTCTCGGTAATGCACATCACTATAAGCCTTGCAAGCAATGCAACTAATGAGTTAGTTGCGGGATAATGTATTACGTAACGAGTAAAGAGACTTGCCGGTAATGAGATTGAACTAGGTATTGAGATACCGACGATCGAATCTCGGGCAAGTAATATACCGATGACAAAGGGAACAACGTATGTTGTTATGCGGTTTGACCGATAAAGATCTTCGTAGAATATGTAGGAGCCAATATGAGCATCCAGGTTCCGCTATTGGTTATTGACCGGAGACGAGTCTCGGTAATGTCTACATAGTTCTCGAACCCGTAGGGTCCGCACGCTTAACGTTCGGTGACGATCAGTAATATGAGCTTATGTGTTTTGATGTACCGAAGGTAGTTTGGAGTCCCGGATATGATCACAGACATGACGAGGAGTCTCGAAATGGTTGAGACATAAAGATGGATATATTGGATAACTATGTTTGGACTTCGGAAGGGTTCCGGGCAAGTTCGGACAAATACCTGAGTACCGGGGGGGGGGGGGGGTTACCGGACCCCTCCCGGGAGTCTAATGGGCCTATTGGGCCTTAGTGGAGAAGAGGAGGGGCGGCCAGGGCAGGCCGCACGCCCCCTCCCCCGCTAGTCCGAATAGGACAAGGAGGGGGGCGGCGCCCCCCTTTCCTTCCCCCTCTCTCCTACTCCTACTCTTGGAAGGGTTGGAGTCCTACTCCTGGTGGGAGTAGGACTCCCCTTGGGGACCGCCTGGCAGGGCTGGCCCCTCCCCCTCCTCCAATCCTTTATATACGGGGAGGGGGGCACCCCATAGACACACAAGTTGATCAGTTGATCTTTTAGCCGTGTGCGGTGCCCCCCTCCACCATAATCCACCTCGGTCATATCGTAGCGGTGCTTAGGTGAAGCCCTGCGTCGGTAGCATCATCATTACTGTCATCACACCGTCGTGCTGACGGAACTCTTCCTCAAAGCTCTGCTGGATCGTGAGTTCATGGGACGTCATCGAGCTGAACGTGTGCTGAACTCGGAGGTGCCATGTGCTCGGTACTTAGATCGGTCGGATCATGAAGACGTACGACTACATCAACCGTGTTGTCATAACGCTTCCACTTACGGTCTACGAGGGTACGTGGACGACACTCTCCCCTCTCGTTGCTATGCATCACCATGATCTTGCGTGTTCGTAGGATTTTTTTTTGAAATTACTACATTCCCCAGCAGTGGCATCCGAACTAGGTTTATGCGTAGATGTTATATGCACGAGTAGAATACAAATAAGTTGTGGGCGATACAAGTCATACTGCTTACCAGCATGCCATACTTTGATTCTGCGGTATTGTTGGATGAAGCGGCCCGGACCGACATTACGCGTTCGCTTACGCGAGACTAGTTCTACTGACGTGCTTTGCACACAGGTGGCTGGCGGGTGTCAGTTTCTCCAACTTTAGTTGAATCGAGTATGGCTACGCTCGGTCCTTGTGAAGGTTAAAACAGCACATACTTGACGAAATATCGTTGTTGTTTTGATGCGTAGGTAAGAACGGTTATTGCTGCAGCCACGTAAAACTTGCAACAACAAAATAGAGGACGGGGGATGTAAACTAAGAGGTTCGTAGTTCAAATCCTACCTCTCTCACCTATGTTTTGATCTTTAAAAGAGAAAAAATGGACCAGTCCCAGAACGGATGGTTATAACGGGCAGGCGGATCGGATGTGTACGCCACGTTCGTACGTGCCAGATATGGAGATGTGAATATATTAGGGTCAAATGACTATACTATCCTTACGCGGTTTGTGAGGGAATGGGGGTGTACCGAAGCAAGCTCGTAGTGAAATTGCCTCATTGAAGAGATTCATCTTTACTGGTTTACCGCTCCCACATAGTTGAATTTGATCCTCCCATCGAGATACATAGAAGACTTGGGTATGCTTCATCTTCCATGTCGCTTCACGGCAACAAGTTTGAGTCAATTCAGTATGATCGTTCTTCTAACATCATATTCTCAATGTTGTTTTGGGTTTATCTGTACTCTTAAAAAAATACCCAAGATCTGAAAAACGTGCTCAACATACAAGACTTGAGCAAGTCCTAGAGGCAAGACTAATAATCAGGTTTTACGGTTTATCATTCTACACATGCTTATGAATTTTTGCCCCAAATCACATATTCCAGAATCATAGCAATTATATATAGCATAGAATATAAACTTTTAATTATAAATATGGAAATAAATAATATAATATTATTTCCTCTAGGGCATATTTCCAACGCTATCCCAACCGGAGCTAATTGCAGTGGCAACCTGGTACATTTGGTGGCAACGGAGACATCTTGTCAAGGGAGAATTGATCCAAACACCCGAGGGAACTGCATTTCCATCATGGTGGTGCCCACTAATTAGTAGAGCTTTGACACAGAAGATCCTAGAAAGAAAGAGTGAGCATGTGTGGAAGAGGCCGAGTCGAAGAACCGTTAAAATCAATGTAGAAACATCTTTCCCTGCAGAGGCTTTTGAAGAGGCACTGGAGCTGTTGCCCGATCGAGATGATCATGAGACTATTATAGCAGCAATGAATTGGTTCTTGCCACATGTCTCGGATGTGGATTCTGCGGAGATGATCGCCATCAGGAACAACCTATATCCGGCAGCTCATGTTGGGTGTAGCAAGGTAATTATAGAATGTGACCGTAGTTTTGCGGTGGAAGCAGTACAACATGTGGCTACATACCTTGGCTCGGAGATTGCAACAATTATGAAGTGTAAACTACTAGAGATGGATTTTCCGACAGTCTCATATATCCATTGTCTTTGCGAGGTGAATTCTGTAGCGAATGAGCTTGCCAAGTTCACTTATAAAAGTAGATCATCTAGCAGTTGGGATTCTTCTTTCCCTGATTTTATTTCTCTTCATATTGTAAATGACAAGGTCACTATTTGAGGAATAAGTCCTATTGATGTAAAAAAACGGTTATCGACCCCTCTTCTTCTCTTCTGGTTTCTCCCACAACACCAACAATTTATCTTCACAACAAACAAGCTCAAAGATTCCAAAACTAAGATCATGTCCTCTAAGTGAAGTGGAGGTAAGGACCTTCCAACTAGTTCTACTCTCGATTCACCTACTGTTTTGAGTCAACTTGTGACACCACCACCACACATTTCACATAACGCTATTTCACACAGTAGTATGACAGCGCTTCCGTTGGGTGCCTGTTGGGCTGGCCCAAGCATTTCGCCAAGTTGAAAAAAGTTCATCTACTTTGAAAAAGAATGTTTTATGAATTTGATAAAAATTATCGACTTTTATAAGACGTTTGTAAAAGTTGAAAAGTGTTCCTAGATATGGAATAAAGTTCATGATTTTGAAAACAAAGTCCGCTAATTTAAATGGAAAAAGTCCGGGTAAGGCGTTTGTTTTGGGCGGAAGATTCCGTCTCAGAGTACCTTTGTTTCGACATCGGTCAAATGGATCAAATTTTCTAGGGCCTTGTATCACCATTCCAAGGCACAAGTTTTTGTGATTTCAACAATTTTGCATTTTCAAATAATATTAGTGCTTTCAAATTTTATTTGGAATCTAGAAAATAATCCTGTATTCGAAGTTTCTCTACACAAATACAAAAGATGTTCGTGGAAATTCAAAATAAATTGGCTTCAATATTTTGTTCATATTTTCTGAATTTTGCTTGAAATTTCAAATTTCATAGTGTTTTACAAAAAAAGTTCATGTTCAAAATTTTGTTCGCTCTTTATAAAATATGTTCGTGTTATGACATTCTAAGCAATTTTGAAAGACATGAATTTTTTTTACATATCTCTACAATTTTTTAAAATATGAATATTTGTACTTTACGAACAAAATTTCAAAAGTGAGCATTTTTTAAAATTCTGAACAAAATTTTATAAGCGTGGGAATTTTTGAAAAAGAAAAAAGAAACAAAAATAAATAAAAAACATATACAAAAAACAAAAAAGAAATAGTGATAAAAGGACCAATTCAACCATGGGCCAGCCCAACTACGAACTAAAGTAGAAGAAAAAAAAGAAGTAAATACGTGCAAGCATTAGTATGTCCTAGTTGGTTATTGTGGTCCTCCTTAGATTAAGAGGTCTTGAGCTTGATTCGCATTACTTGCACTTTTTTTCTTTTAAAAAGAAAGTGAAAAGCAACTGAGGGCACCGCATGGAAATAAAGGGCACCGCATATATGTACGCATGCCGCGTATCGGTGCGGTTCAAAAAAATCATTCTGTCCTTTATTATGAAGGGGTATAAAGAGATCTCAGCCGTGAATGTGTTTAGAGGGGTGTACCGAAGCAAAAATGTTCATATATTACCTACCACTGGTCTGACTTCTCTCGGCCAACAAAGGATGTCTCACTCACTAGTGGAGGTATAGTTTACTTTGTATGCACGGACCGTGTTCCATTCACAACTCACAGGTCATCTTAGTACGGTTTCATAAACTCTCGGTTTCTTGTCATCTTATGTAAGTCATAACAGGGTGGGTTGTTGAGACGTCAGTTCACGTGCTTGCTTGCTAGCACTACCAACCTCCGCCAAGTCGTACAGACATTTCTCTCTGGTCTTGGCCATTCACTGTCTGGTAAAAATAACTTGATTATTTTTAAGTTAGTTAACTATATCGTCTACTTGGGTTCGTTCAATAATAATATGGCCTACTTGTTGCTACAATACGTCACCGATTGATGCTATTATACACTTTGTTTGAACGAGTTAGATCTCAATACAGTAGTTAGCAAATTTACATTCAAACTTGTACGTCACATATATTATTACTTTCCTAATCGGACGGCATTACCAGTCCTTAGGAAAATGCAAACTTACACATCACACATACGTACAGGCAGATAGGCTGGACGGCCACAGTGCGGCAGTTAGTTTGGACATATTGAACTGAGCTAAGGCAAGCAACAGAGCAGGATAAGCTATAGCCCCTCCAAGCATCATGCAAAGCATCGACTTACAAACACATTCTTCGCTTGTCCCCTCTAGGGTCCGTGCACCAGCATACCGCCGTCGGTCCCTGCAACCATCGCCGCTCCCAGCGTCTCTGCGAGTCTACATGCGGCGCTGCTCAATGGACCAGATGATCTGAGCGGCGCACACTCAAGCTGAAGAGGCATCAAGGCACACCCTCCTCGGTGAGTCGGCCCCCCTGCAACCATCAAGTGCTTGCTTGGTTCTTCTTCTCACTTATTCTCCCATGTATAAGTCGGCTGTGGCTGGGTGTACTTGATGATATCAGCTTGAGATTAATACATTAACTTTCATCAAAATATGTATAGGTTGTGCATGGGTAGTGCTAGTGGAGCTCTAGAAAAAGGAAGCTGTACAAGAAACATCGAGTCACACAAGACATAATTCGTGCCGGTTCATATCCAAGGGACGAGCAATGGCCGAGTCTGCTGTTAAAACTGTGGTTGGGAGTGTGGGTAATCTCGCTGTTCAGGAGACCAAATTTTTATGTAGAGTAACCCTTGAAGTGTGCTCCTTGAAAGATGAGCTGATGAGGTTGCAGGCCTACCTCAAAGATGCTGATAGCAAATGGAGATCAGGGAATGCAAGAGTAGCTGTCCTGGTGAGCCAGATTAGAACCGCAGCTTACCAAGCTCAAAATGTCATTGAAGCTGCAGATTACATGGAGAAGAGAAACAGGCTCAAGAAGGGATTCATGGGTGCTATTTCAAGGTACGCTCGCCTACCGAGTGATTTGGCCACCCTTCGTAAAATTGGTGTAGAAACTCGACGTGTAAGAAGGAAGATCAGCGAGATTTTCTCAAGTGCAGAACATTTGAAAATTGATTTGGATAGTACTGCTGAAGTGAATGGTCAAGTTGAGGATGAATTTCCACAAGATTTTGTACTTATGCACCAAAACTATGAAGATGGTGTTGTCATGGTTGGTTTGCAGGATGAGTACAAAGAAATAACAGATAAATTAGTTTATGAAGGACAGATGCTTAGTGTTGTATCCATAGTTGCCATGAGTGGGGCGGGAAAAACAACACTTGCTAGAAAAGTTTACACTTCACCTAGAGTCAAACAGCACTTTGACACAGTTGCTTGGGTGACCGTGTCTCAATAGTTCAAGAGTGTTAGTTTACTAAAAGATATTATGAAACAAATCACAGGGGAAGAAGACGAGCCAGTTGACCAAATGCAAGAGTATGAGGTGGGAAAGACGATCAGTGAGTTTCTGTCACGAAAAAGATATTTGCTAGTTCTCGATGATGTGTGGGAAACAGACACATGGGACAAACTAAATAGAACAATTAAAGCCTTTCCAAATTCAAATAATGGTAGTAGGATATTATTAACCACATGCAAACAAAAAGTTGCAAATCACATTGAAATGCCAACTCACGTTCATGATCTCAAGGAGTTAGATGAAGAGAAAAGTTGGGAACTTTTTAGTACTAAAGCTTTGCCATCATACAGAAGGTCTGCCATAGGAGATGTGGGTGAGTTTGAGGAATTAGGGAGAATGCTTGCAAAAAAGTGCGATGGATTACCACTCGCACTTGCATTTTTGGGAGGTTATTTATCCAAGAATTTTAATATACAAGCATGGTCCAATATTTTGTTGTTTTGGCCGTCAACCAACAGCACAAAAATGATGGGAGACATACTGGCTCGCAGTTACAAGGACATGACAGATCATTGTTTAAGATCTTGCTTCCTCTATCTTGCAACATTCCCCGAGGATTATACAATAGATGTTTCTATGCTTATTGAACTATGGATAGCAGAGGGCTTCATTTCACATGCACCAAAACATGAACAGGAAGAAACAGCACGCAGATATGTTGAAGACCTAGCTCAAAGAAGCTTGGTGCAAGTTACTAGGAGAAGCATGGCGCATGGATGGATTGAGGAAATAAGGGTCCATGACATTTTACGTGATTGGTGCATAAAAGAGGCAAGACATGATGGTTTTCTTAATGTCATTGACAAAACATCAGGTCATGTTGCCTTTCATCAGTTTGAATATAATTCCAGTTGTATTTTAGTAGTCCCAAAACTCCCAACATGCCACTCTAAAGAGCCTAATTTCATTCATGCCACCAGTAAAATTAAAGCTTATTCCTTACTTGTAGTTGTATATAATATTTTTTGTCTATTCAATTTCTTTCTATTGTAGGATCTCAATTAGTCCACTTAAGAATTGTTATAGAGAAACACCTAAACTATCCTTTTGGAGAGATATATCCATTCACAAGGATGTTAGTGTCAAAAATTCACACTGGAAATCAGTATTTTATTTTCCATGAACATTATTTTTCTTCTAGTATCTCTCACCTTTTATGCCCAAATGGAAGAAACTATATTAGTTGAAGTTCACAGAGATAACATAAAGGAAATGCATTTAGGGGAACATAGTTTTTGGCACTCTTCTTTGACGCCCCCCTTGCAACGAGTAGCACAGATATAAGTCTGTTACCAATTGTATCGGGGAATTTTCCTCATAATTGGCATCCAGAGAAAACTCTCTTTGATATACCACTCTCTTGTTGACAAATGGCAAACAAAAACACTTGCAGGCCAAATTGGCTCACCATCAACCTATATCATGGTATCATATCGTTTTTCTTATCAAGACTTCAATGGCAAGAATTTGCGGGCAGCACGCAATATCCGAGCTTTGTTTGGCTTTCAACTTCAATCAACATCCCTCCATAAGCTCAGATATCTTCGAGTTCTTCACATTGAAGACACATGCCTAGAGGATTTCTCTAAGGCAATTGGTGAGTGCATTCACCTAAGGTGCCTCAGGTTGATAAGATGTCAAGATGTGACTTTCCCTTCATCAATTGGAAAACTACTTTACTTGCAAACTATTGATACGAGGGGCACATATATTGCACTAGTACCAAGCTCTATGTGGAATATCCCTTCTCTGAGGCATGTTTACCTTGGTGATCATCATTTTGTACCAAGGGGTGTGCAACAGAAAGAGTTGCAAACCTTTTGGTTAGTACTTCCACATACTAACGGTAAATATTGCAACCCGGATATGGTGAGGTTTTTGGGCCAAATGACTCAACTAACAACCTTGTGGTTGAGTACGTGTCCACACATCCCTGCGGAAATGATGAATATATTTGTAAACATGCCTCGCTTGGTTGATATTACCCTGAACAGATTGAGTGTGCTTGATAAATTGCCTGAAAGCCATCGCTTCCCACAAAGCCTACGAAGTTTCGATCTATCTGCTGATGACATTAAACAAGATCCAATGCCGATGTTGGAGAAGCTCCCATGTCTTGTGGTATTGAAGCTGCTAGGATACGGAGGTCGAACCATGTCATGCTCTACCAGGGGTTTTCCTCGTATGAAGAACTTACAACTTCGTAGATTTCATGTCACTGAGGAGTGGAAGATTGAGGCCGGAGCCATGCCAAAGCTCTCCTGCCTTATACTCACTTCTTTCACTAACATGAGCAAGCTCCCCGAGGGGTTACTGCATATTCCATCCATCGATCATCTGGAGCTAAACAGTGTGCCCTTGATTTCTGTTGGAGATGACAACACGTTGAAGGAGCTGCAACAGAAAGGATGCGAGGTAACTATATTCCCTCGGTCCCCCCCCCCCTCACCAAATTTAATTTTCTATGATTTGACTGATGAGGCTGGTTGTAATGGGTAGTATCATATACTAGTATCATGCATATGATACTAGTGTATGATACTACCTCCCTAATGCATAGTATCATATATTAGTATCATGTAGTACTTTATTTATTGCCATGCATGACACAAAGTAGCGTAGCATTTAATACGATACGGTATCATGATATGATACTACACCCTCTCTTTCTTCATTTAATGTTATGACACCTCATCAAAATTGCCTAGTTGGCATGCATGATACTAGCTATGATACTACCATTACGACCAGCCTGATATCTGCGTTTGAGACAAGAAAGGATCGAGATGCTTGTAATTAATAACATCTTACCTTTCCCAATTCTTTGATTTATTTCCTTGATCAATAATTTGCTCACGGAGTTCACTCTTTATTCTTCCTAGCTGCCTTGTTTGTCTGAACTTTGGGATGACATTCAGTGATGTACTCCTGCAGGTGGTTATTACTAGAATATAAACTATGTGGTGGTTATGGAGCTTAACTACCAGCAGGACACATGTTTACTTGTTATTGTTCCCTATTTCCGAAGGCATTCTTCATCGACAAGATATGAATGTGTTACATAGTCTGTCTATCTATGTTTGTGCATCAAATATGCATACGTGTTTATTTGTTTGTGTCCAATGTAATAAATAAGAATGGACCACATGTCTAAACTAAGGTGTGCTGCATTCAAGACGAATGTTCATGTATTTCTTCCTTGAACTCTTTTCATGGTGAGCAGAGAACTCGCCATTAACATCGACTCATGTAAGGAGTGTTTGTTTTATGGAGCACCTGTCTAACCTGCGCTACCAAACGATCACACGTATGTTGTACCCCTATGTCTAATCATTTGTTTGTACTGTGATCTTAGAGTTGGCAATTGGCGTGCACTTTTGTGGATCGCGATACCGTTTCTTGTAATTTTAGCTACTCTAGAATGTTTAAGGCTCAAGAGGGCTATGCCTGAAGGGTTCAGGCTGAGTACCCTTAGCCGAGAACTACTACACTAGACAAACTGATGTAGGGTGGAACCCTAAGGCCGATCTTTCACGATTTGGAGGGGATCCCACGAAGAACACGAGGGGGGAACACGAGGGGAAACAAGAGGAAACACTCAAATAGACTCGATCCAATCACACATGTGCTAGATTCATGAACACAAAGAGGTCACAAAGATCCAAAGACAACAAAGGAAGGATACAAGTAGCTAGTTCTTCTCCAAGAGGAGATCTTGAATCCAAGATGGATCTTCTCCTAGGTGGATGGCTTGAATCCACTTAGGGGATCTTCTCCTACATGGAGGGCTTGGCCTTCAATGGATTAGGTATCAAGTGGATGAACAAAGCTCTATCTCTCATTGAAGGAAATATGCCCTAGAGGCAATAATAAAGTTATTATTTATTTCCTCATATCATGATAAATGTTTATTATTCATGCTAGAATTGTATTAACCGGAAACATAATACATGTGTGAATACATAGACAAAACTATAGTCACTAGTATGCCTCTACTTGACTAGCTCATTTATCAAAGATGGTTATGTTTCCGACCATAGACATGTGTTGTCATTTGATTAGTGGGATCACATCATTAGAAGAATGATGTGATTGACATGACCCATCTCATTAGCCTAGCACTTGATCGTTTAGTATCTGCTATTGCTTTCTTCATGACTTATACAAAGTTCCTGCAACTATGAGATTGTGCAACTCCGTTTACGGAAGAACACTTTGTGCGCTACCAAACGTCACAATGTAACGGGTGATTATAAAGGTGCTCTCAGGTGTTTCGAAGGTACATGTTGAGTTGGCATAATTCGAGATTAGGATTTGTCACTCCGATTGTCGGAGAGGTATCTCTGGGCCCTCTCGGTAATACTCACCACCTAAGCCTTGCAAGAATGTAACTAACGAGTTAGTTATGAGATGACGTATTCTGAGCGAGTAAAGAGACTTGCCGTAACGAGATTGAACTAGGTATTGGATCGACGATCAAATCTCGGGCAAGTAACATACCGATGACAAAGGAACAAAATATGTTGTTATGCGGTTTGACCGATAAAGATCTTCGTAGAATATGTAGGAACCAATATGGGCATCCAGGTCCCGCTATTGGTTATTGACCAGAGACATGTCTCGGTCATGTCTACATTGTTCTCGAACCGTAGGGTCCGCACACTTAAAGTTTCGATGACAGTTATATTATGAGTTTATGTATTTTGATGTACCAAAGGTTGTTCGGAGTCCCGGATGTGATCACGGACATGACGAGGAGTCTCGAAATAGTCGAGACATAAAGATTGATATATTGGACGGATATATTTGGATACCGGAAAGGTTCCGGGAGAGTTTGGGAATATACCGGAGCTCCGGGAGGTTACCGGAACCCCCCCGGTAAGTATATGTGCCTTATTGGGCCTTAGTGGAAGAGAGGGAGAAGGAGCAAGGGAGGGGGCGCGCCCCCCAAGCCTAATCCGAATTGGGAGGGGGGCCGGCCCCCCCTTTCCTTCTCTCCTCCCCCCTCTTCCTTTCTTTCTCCTACTCCGAATAGGAAAGGGGGGGGGGGGCAAACCTACTTGGAGTAGGATTGCCCCCCCTAGGGCGCGCCACCCCTTGGGCCAGCCTCCTCCTCCCTCCCTCCTTTATATACGGGGGTAGGGGGGCACCCTAAAGACACAAGTTGATCATTGAGATCGTTCCTTAGCCGTGTGCGGTGCCCCCCTCCACGATATTACACCTCGGTCATATTGTAGCGGTGCTTAGGCGAAGCCCTGCGACAGGAGAACATCAAGATCGTCACCACGCCATCGTCTTGTGGAACTCCTCCAGCGCCTCTGCTGGATCGGAGATCGGGGTGCGTCATCGAGCTGTACGTGTGTCAAGAACTCGGAGGTGCCGGAGTAACGGTGCTTTTTGGACCGGGAGGACGTACGACTACTTCCTCTATGTTGCGTCAACGCTTCCGCTTCAGTCTACGAGGGTACGTAGACAACACTCTCCCCTCTCGTTGCTATGCATCACCATGATCTTGCGTGTGCGTAGGATTTTTTTTGAAATTACTACGTTTCCCAACAGTGGTATCAGAGCCTAGGTTTTATGCGTTGATGTTATATGCACGAGTAGAAAACAAGTGAGTTGTGGACGATATAAGTCATACTGCCTACCAGCATGTCATACTTTGGTTCAGCGGTATTGTGAGATGAAGCGGCCGGACCGACATTACGCCAGACGCTTACGCGAGACTGGTTTCACCGTTACGAGCACTCGTGCTTAAAGGTGGCTGGCGGGTGTCTGTCTCTCTCACTTTAGTTGAACCGAGTGTGGCTATGCCCGGTCCTTGTGAAGGTTAAAACGGAGTCTATTTGACAAACTATCGTTGTGGTTTTGATGCGCAGATAAGAATGGTTCTTGCTAAGCCCGTAGCAGCCACGTAAAATTTGCAACAACAAAGTAGAGGACGTCTAACTTGTTTTTGCAGGGCATGTTGTTGTGATATGGTCAAGACGTGATGCTATATTTTATTGTATGAGATGATCATGTTTTTTAACCGAAGTTATCGGCAACTGGCAGGAGCCATATGGTTGTCGCTTTATTGTATGAAATGCAACGCATACTGTAATTGCTTTACTTTATCACTAAGCGGTAGCGATAGTCGTAGAAGCAATAGATGGCGTAACGACAATGATGCTACGATGGAGATCAAGGTGTCGCGCCGGTGACGATGGTGATCATGACGGTGCTTCGAAGATGGAGATCACAAGCACAAGATGATGATGGCCATATCATATCACTTATATTGATTGCATGTGATGTTTATCCTTTATGCATCTTATCTTGCTTTGATTGACGGTAGCATTTTAAGATGATCTCTCACTAAAATTATCAAGAAGTGTTCTCCCTGAGTATGCACCGTTGCCAAAGTTCGTCGTGCCGAGACACCACGTGATGATCGGGTGTGATAAGCTCTACGTCCATCTACAACCGGTGCAAGCCAGTTTTGCACACGCAGAATACTCGAGTTAAACTTGGCGAGCCTAGCATATGCAGATATGGCCTCGGAACATGGAGACCGAAAAGTCGGCGTGAATCATATAGTAGATATGATCAACATAATGATGTTCACCATTGAAAACTACTCCATCTCACGTGATGATCGGTTATGGTTTAGTTGATTTGGATCACGTGATCACTTAGATGACTAGAGAGATGTCGTCTAAGTGGGAGTTCTTAAGTAATATGATTAATTGAACTTAAATTTATCATGAACTTAGTACTGATAGTATCTTGCTTGTCTATGTTTGTTTGTAGATAGATGGCTCGTCTTTGTTGTTCCGTTGAATTTTAATGCGTTCCTTGAGAAAGCAAAGTTGAAAGATGATGGTAGCAATTACGGACTGGGTCCGTAACTTCGAGGATTATCCTCATTGCTGCACGAGAAGAGTTACGCCTGGAAGCACCGCTGGGTGCCGAGCCTGCTGCTGATGCAATGGACGATGTTAAGAACGTATGGCGAGCAAAGCTGATGACTACTCTATAGTTCAGTGTGCCTTGCTTTACGACTTAGAACCGGGTCTTCAACGGCGTTTTGAGCGTCATGGAGCATATGAGATGTTCCAGAGTTGAAGTTAATATTTCAAGCAAATGCCGGATTGAGAGATATGAAGTCTCCAATAAGTTCTATAGCTGCAAGATGGAGGAGAATAGTTACGTCGGTGAACATATACTCAGATCTGGGTATAACAATCACTTGATTCAACTGGGAGTTAATCTTCACGATGATAGTGTCATTGATGAATTCTTCAATCACGCCACCAAGCTACAAGAGCTTTGTGATGAACTATAATATGCAAGGGATGAACAAGACTATTCCCGAGCTCTTCGCGATCTTGAAAGCTGCCGAGGTAGAAATTAAGAAGGAGCATCAAGTGTTGATGGTCAACAAGACCACTAGTTTCAAGAAAAAGGGCAAAGGGAAGAAGAAGGGGAACTTCAAAAAGAACGGCAAGAAAGTTGCTGCTCAAGAGAAGAAACCCAAGTCTGGACACTGGAAGCGGAACTGCCCCAAGTATTTGGCGGATAAGAAGGATGGCAAAGTAAACAAAGGTATATGTGATATACATGTTATTGATGTGTACCTAACTAGAGCTCGTAGTAGCACTGGTATTTGATCTGGTTACATTGCTAATATTTGCAACTCGAAGCAGGGACTACGGAATAAGCGAGCATCGCCAAGAACGAGGTGACGATGCGTGGGAAGCGGTTCCAAAGTCGATGTGATCGCCGTCGGCACGCTACCTCTACATCTTCCATCGGGATTAGTTTTAGACCTGAATAATTGTTATTTGGTGCCTGCGTTGAGCATGAACATTATATCTGGATCTTGTTTGATGCGAGACGGTTATTCATTTAAATAAGAGAATAATGGTTGTTCTATTTATATGAGTAATTTCTTTTATGGTCATGCACCCTTGAAGAGTGGTCTATTTTTATTGAATCTCGATAGTAGTGATACACATATTCATAATGTTGAAGCCAAAAGATGCAGAGTTGATAACGATAGTGCAACTTATTTGTGGTACTGCCGTTTGGGTCATATCGGTGTAAAACGCATGAAGAAACTCCATACTGATGGACTTCTGGAATCACTTGGTACTTGCGAACCGTGCCTCATGGGCAAGATGACTAAAACACCGTTCTACGGTACTATGGAGAGAGCAACAGATTTGTTGGAAATCATACATACAGATGTATGTGGTCCGATGAATGTTGAGGCTCGTGGCGGATATCGTTATTTTCTCACCTTCACAGATGATTTAAGCAGATATGGGTATATCTACTTCATGAAGCACAAGTCTGAAACATTTGAAAAGTTCAAAGAATTTCAGAGTGAAGTGGAGAATCATCGTAACAAGAAAATAAAATTTCTGCGATCTGATCGTGGAGGAGAATATTTGAGTTACGAGTTTGGTTTACATTTGAAACAATGCGGAATAGTTTCGCAACTCACGCCACCTGGAACACCACAACGAAATGGTGTGTCGAGCGTCATGTCGTACTTTACTTGATATGGTGCGATCTATGATGTCTCTTACCGATTTACCGCTATCATTTTGGGGTTATGCTTTAGAGACGGCCGCATTCACGTTAAATAGGGCACCATCAAAATCCGTTGAGACGACGCCTTATGAACTATGGTTTGGCAAGAAACCAAAGTTGTCATTTCTTAAAGTTTGGGGCTGCGATGCTTATGTGAAGAAACTTCAACCAGATAAGCTCGAACCCAAATCGGAGAAATGTGTCTTCATAGGATACCCAAAAGAGACTGTTGGGTACACCTTCTATCACAGATCCGAAGGCAAGACATTCGTTGCTAAGAATGGATCCTTTCTAGAGAAGGAGTTTCTCTCGAAAGAAGTGAGTGGGAGGAAAGTAGAAATTGATGAGATAACTGTATCTACTCCCTTATTGGAAGGTAGTTCATCACGAGAACCGGTTCCCGTGACAACTACACCAATTAGTGAGGAAGCTAATTGTTGGGAAACGTAGTAATTTCAAAAAATTTCCTACGCACACGCAAGATCATGGTGATGCATAGCAACGAGAGAGGAGAGTGTTGTCTATGTACCCTCGTAGACCGAAGCGGAAGCGTTGATGCAACGTAGAGGAAGTAGTCGTACGTCCTCCCTGTTCAACCGATCCAAGCACCGTTACTCCGGCACCTCCGAGTTCTTGACACACGTACAGCTCGATGACGCACCCCCGATCTCCGATCCAGCAGAGGTGCAGGGGGGAGTTCCGTCAGCACGACGGCGTGGTGACGATCTTGATGTTCTCCTGTCGCAGGGCTTCGCCTAAGCACCGCTACAATATGACCGAGGTGTAATATCGTGGAGGGGGGCACTGACACGGCTAAGGAGCGATCTCAATGATCAACTTGTGTGTCTAGGGTGCCCCCTACCCCGTATATAAAGGAAGGAGGAGGAGGTGGCCGTCCCCAAGGGGCGCCATAGGGAGGGGGAAACCTACTCCAAGTAGGTTTCCCCTCCTTTTCCTAATCCAAGTTGGAGGGGGAAGGAAGGAGTCGTAGTAGTAGGAAGGAAGAGGGGGAAGGAGAAAAGGAAAGGGGGCCGGCCCCCTTCCCAATTCGGATTGGGCTTGGGGGCGCGCCCCCTCCCTTGCTCCTTCTCCCTTCCTTCCAATAGGGCCCAATAAGGCCCATATACTTACCGGGGGGTTCCGGTAACCTCCCGGAGCTCCGGTATATTCCCAAACTCTCCCGGAACCTTTCCGGTGTCCAAATATATCCGTCCAATATATCAATCTTTATGTCTCGACCATTTCGAGACTCCTCGTCATGTCCGTGATCACATCCGGGACTCCGAACAAACTTTGGTACATCAAAATACATAAACTCATAATATAATTGTCATCGAAACCTTAAGCGTGCGGACCCTACAGTTCGAGAACGATGTAGACATGACTGAGACACGTCTCTAGTCAATAACCAATAAGCGGGACCGGATGCCCATATTGGTTCCTACATATTCTCTGAAGATCTTTATCGGTCAAACCGCACAACAACATATCTTGTTACCTTTGTCATCGGTATGTTACTTACCCGAGATTTGATCGTCGGTATCCAATACCTAGTTCAATCTCGTTGCGGTAAGTCTCTTTACTCGTTCCGTAATCGTCATCTCATAACTAACTCATTAGTTACATGCTTGCAAGGCTTAGGTGATGAGCATTCTTGAGAGGGCCAGAGATACCTCTCCGACAATCGGAGTGACAAATCCTAATCTCGAATTATGCCAACTCAACATGTACCTTGGAAACACCTGTAGTACTCCTTTATAATCACCCGATTCGTTGTGACGTTTGGTAGTACCAAAGTGTTCCTCCGTAAGCGGAGTTACACAATTCTCATAGTTACGAGGAACATGTATAAGTCATGAAGGAAGCAATAGCAGAATACTAAGCGATCAAGTGCTAAGCTAACGGATGGGTCATGTCAATCACATCAGTCTCCTAATGATGTGATCCCATTTAATCAAATGACAACACATGTCTATGGTTAGGAAACATAACCATCTTTGATTAATGAGCTAGTCAAGTAGAGGCATAATAGTGACTATATGTTTGTCTATGTATTCACACATGTATCATGTTTCCGGTTAATACAATTCTAGCATGAATAATAAACATTTATCATGATATGAGGAAATAAATAATAACTTTATTATTGCCTCTAGGGCATATTTCCTTCAGTCTCCCACTTGCACTAGAGTCAATAATCTAGATTACATAGTAATGATTCTAACACCCATGGAGTCTTGGTGCTGATCATGTTTTGCTCGTGAGAGAGGCTTAGTCAATGGGTGTGCAACATTCAGAACCATATGTATCTTGCAAATCTCTATGTCTCCCACTTGGACTTGGTCCCGAATGGAATTAAAGCGTCTCTTGATGTGCTTGGTCCTCTTGTGAAATCTGGATTCCTTTGCCAAGGCAATTGCACCAGTATTGTCACAGAAGATCTTCATTGGTCCCGATGCACTAGGTATGACACCTAGATCGGAAATGAACTCCTTCATCCAGACTCCTTCATTTGCTGCTTGAAGCAGCTATGTACTCCGCTTCACATGTAGATCCCGCCACGGCGCTTTGTTTAGAACTGCACCAACTCACAGCTCCACCGTTTAATATAAACACGTATCCGGTTTGCGATTTAGAATCGTCGGATCGGTGTCAAAGCTTACATCGGCGTAACCATTTACGACTAGCTCTTTGTCACCTCCATATCGAGAAACATATCCTTAGTCCTTTTCGGTATTTCGGGATGTTCTTGACCGCTGTCCGATGATCCACTCTGGATTACTTTGGTACCTATCTGCCAAGCTTATTGCTAAGCATACGTCGGTCGGTACACAGCATTGCATACATGATAGAGCCTATGGCTGAAGCATAGGGAACACCTTTCATTTTCTCTCTATCTTCTCTTGTGGTGCGGCATTGAGTTTGACTCAACTTCACACCTTGTAGCACAGGCAAGAATCCTTTCTTTGCTCGATCCATTTTGAACTTTTTCAAAATTTTGTCAAGGTATGTGCTTTGTGAAAGTCCTATTAAGCGTCTTGATCTATCTCTATAGATCTTGATGCCCAATATGTAAGCAGCTTCACGAGGTCTTTCATTGAAAAACTTTTATTCAAGTATCCCTTTATGCTATCCAGATATTCTATATCATTTCCAATTAATAATATGTCATCAACATATAAAACTAGAAATGCTCTGAGCTCCCACTCACTTTCTTGTAAATCTGAGGCTTCTCCAAAAGTTTGTATAAAACCATATGCTTTGATCACTTTGTCAAAGCGTTTATTCCAACTCCGAGATGCTTGCACCAGTCCATAAATGGAGCAGCTGGAGCTTGCACACTTTGTTAGCACCTTTTGGATCAACAAAACCTTCAGCTGCATCATATACAACTCTTCTTCTAGAAATCCATTCAAGAATGCAGTCTTGACATCCATTTGCCAAATTTCATAATCATGAAATGCAGCAATAGCTAACATGATTCGTACAGACTTAAGCATCGCTACGGGTGAGAAAGTCTCATTATAGTCAACCCCTTGAACTTGTCGAAAACCTTTCGCAACAAGTCAAGCTTTGTAGACAGTAACATTACCATCAGCGTCAGTCTTCTTCTTAAAGATCCATTTATTATCAATGGCTTGTCGATCATCGGGCAAGTCAACCAAAGTCCATACTTTGTTTTCATAGATGGACCCCATCTCAGATTTCATGGCCTCTAGCCATTTTGCGGAATCTGGGCTCATCATCGCTTCCTCATAGTTCGTAGGTTCATCATGGTCAAGTAACATGACTTCCAGAATAGGATTTCCGTACCACTCTGGTGCGGATCTTACTCTAGTAGACCTCGAGGTTCGAGAGAAACTTGATCTGAAGTCTCATGATCAATATCATTAGCTTCCTCACTAATTGGTGTAGTTGTCACAGAACCGGTTCTTGTGATGAACTACTTTCAATAAGGGAGTAGATACTGATTATCTCATCAAGTTCTACTTTCCTCCCACTCACTTCTTTCGAGAGAAACTCCTTCTCTAGAAAGGATCCGAATTTAGCAACGAAAATCTTGCCCTCAGATCTGTGATAGAAGGTGTACCCAATAGTCTCCTTTGGGTATCCTATGAAGACACATTTCTCCAATTTGGGTTCGAGCTTATCTGATTGAAGTTTCTTCACATAAGCATCGCAGCCCCAAACTTTAAGAAAGCGACAACTTTGGTTTCTTGCCAAACCACAGTTCATCGGCGTCGTCTCAGCGGATTTTGATGGTGCCCTATTTAGCGTGAATGCGGCCGTCTCTAAAGCATAACCCCAAAAGCGATAGCGGTAAATCGGTAAGAGACATCATAGATCGTACCATATCAAGTAAAGTACGACACGATGTTTGGACACACCATTTCGTTGTGGTGTTCGGTGGCGTGAGTTGCGAAACTATTCCGCATTGTTTCAAATGTAAACCAAACTCGTAACTCAAATATTCTCCTCCACGATCAGATCGTAGAAACTTTATTTTCTTGTTACGATGATTTTCTACTTCACTCTGAAATTCTTTGAACTTTTCAAATGTTTCAGACTTGTGCTTCATTAAGTAGATATACCCATATCTGCTCAAATCATCTGTGAAGGTGAGAAAATAACGATATCCGCCACGAGCCTCAACATTCATCGGGCCACATACATCTGTATGTATGATTTCCAACAAATCTGTTGCTCTCTCCATAGATCTGGAGAACAGTGTTTTAGTCATCTTTCCCATGAGGCACGGTTCGCAAGTACCAAGTGATTCATAATCAAGTGATTCCAGAAGTCCATCAGTATGGAGTTTCTTCATGCGTTTTACACCGATATGACCTAAACGGTAGTGCCACAAATAAGTTGCACTATCATTATCAACTCTGCATCTTTTGGCTTCAACATTATGAATATGTGTATCACTACTATCGAGATTCAATAAAAATAGACCACTCTTCAAGGGTGCATGACCATAAAAGATATTACTCATATAAATAGAACAACCATTATTCTCTCGATTTAAATGAATAACCGTCTCGCATCAAACAAGATCCAGATATAATGTTCATGCTCAACGCAGCACCAAATAACAATTATTCAGGTCTAAAACTAATCCCGATGGTAGATGTAGAGGTAGCGTGCCGACCGCGATCACATTGACTTTGGAACCATTTCCCACGCAAGATCGTCACCTCGTCCTTAGCTAATCTTCGCAATCCGTAGTCCTGTTTGAGTTGCAAATATTAGCAGCAGAACCGATATCAAATACCAGGTGCTCTGCGAGCATTAGTAAGGTACACATCAATAACATGTATATCACATATACCTTTGTTTACTTTGCCATCCTTCTTGTCCGCCAAATACTTGGGGCAGTTCCGCTTCCAGTGTCCAGTCTGCTTGCAATAGAAGCACTCAGTTTCAGGCTTAGGTCCAGACTTGGGTTTCTTCTCTTGAGCAGCAACTTGCTTCCTGTTCTTTTTGAAGTTCCCCTTCTTCTTCCCTTTGCCCTTCTTCTTGAAACTAGTGGTCTTGTTGACCATCAACACTTGATGCTCCTTCTTGATTTCTACCTCCGCGGCTTTCAGCATTGCGAAGAGCTCGGGAATAGTCTTGTTCATCCCTTGCATATTATAGTTCATCACGAAGCTCTTGTAGCTTGGTGGCAGTGATTGGAGAATTTTGTCAATGACGCTATCATCCGGAAGATTAACTCACAGTTGAATCAAGTGATTATTATACCCGACATTTTGAGTATATGCTCCTTGTGAACTGTTCTCCTCCATCTTGCAGCTGTAGAACTTATTGGAGACTTCATATCTCTTAATCCGGGCATTTGCTTGAAATATTAACTTCAACTCCTGGAACATCTCATATGCTCCATGACGTTCAAAACGTCGTTGAAGATCCGGTTCTAAGCTGTAAAGCATGGCACACTGAACTATAGAGTAGTCATCGCTTTGCTCTTCGAGACGTTCTTAACGTCGTCGGTTACATCAGCAGCAGGTTCGGCACCCAGCGGTGCTTCGGGGCGTAACTCTTACGTGCAGCAATGAGGATAATCCTCGAGTTACGGACCCGATCCGTGTAATTGCTACCATCATCTTTAAACTTTGCTTTCTCAAGGAACGCATTAAAATTCAACGGAACAACAGCACGAGCCATCTATCTACAAACAAACATAGACATGCAAAATACTATCAGGTACTAAGTTCATGATAAATTTAAGTTCAATTAATCATATTACTTAAGAACTCCCACTTAGACAGACATCTCTCTTGTCATCTAAGTGATCACGTGATCCAAATCAACTAAACCATGTCCGATCATCACGTGAGATGGAATAGTTTCAATGGTGAACATCTCTATGTTGATCATATCTACTATATGATTCACGCTCGACCTTTCGGTCTCCGTGTTCGAGGCCATATCTCAGTATATGCTAGGCTCGTCAAGTATAACCTGAGTATTCGCGTGTGCAACTGTTTTGCACCGTTGTATTTGAGCGTAGAGCCTATCACACCCGATCATCACGTGGTGTCTCAGCACGAAGAACTTTCGCAATGGTGCATACTCAGGGAGAATACTTCTTGATAATTAGTGAGAGATCATCTTAAAATGCTACCATCAATCAAAGCAAGATAAGATGCATAAAGGATAAACATCACAAGCAATCAATATAAGTGATATGATATGGCCATCATCATCTTGTGCTTGTGATCTCCATCTCCGAAGCACCGTCGTGATCACCATCGTCAGCGGCGCGACACCTTGATCTCCATCGTAGCATCGTTGTCGTTTACGCCATCTATTGCTTCTACGACTATCGCTACCACTTAGTGATAAAGTAAAGCAATTACAGGGCATTTGCATTTCATACAATAAAGCGACAACCATATGGCTCCTGCCAGTTGCCGATAACCGGTTACAAAACATGATCATCTCATACAATAAAATATAGCATCACATCTTGACCATATCACATCACAGCATGCCTGCAAAAACAAGTTAGGCGTCCTCTACTTTGTTGTTGCAAATTTTACGTGGCTGCTACGGGCTTTAGCAAGAACCGTTCTTACCTACACATCAAAACCACAGCGATAGTTTGTCAAATGGACTCGTTTTAACCTTCACAAGGACCGGGCGTATACACTCAGTTCAACTAAAGTTGGAGAAACCGACACCGCTAGTCACCTATGTGCAAAGCACGGCGGTAAAACCAGTCTCGCGTAAGCGTCGACGCGTAATGTCGGTCCGGGCGCTTCATCCAACAATACCGCTGAACCAAAGTATGACATGCTGGTAGGCAGTATGACTTATATCGTCCACAACTCATTTGTGTTCTACTCGTGCATATAACATCAACGCATAAAACCTAGGCTCGGATGCCACTGTTGGGAACCGTAGTAATTTCAAAAAATTCCTACGCACACGCAAGATCATGGTGATGCATAGCAGCGAGAGGGAGAGTGTTGTCTCACGCCCTCGTGAGACCGAAGCGGAAGCGTTGATGCAACGTAGAGGAAGTAGTCGTACGTCCTCCCGGTTCAACCGATCCAAGCACCGTTACTCCGGCACCTCCGAGTTCTTGACACACGTACAGCTCGATGACGCACCCCCGATCTCCGATCCAGCAGAGGTGCAGGGGGGAGTTCCGTCAAGACGACGGCGTGGTAGCGATCTTGATGTTCTCTTGTCACAGGCTTCGCCTAAGCACCGCTACAATATGACCGAGGTGTAATATCGTGGGGGGCACCGCACATGGCTAAGGAGCGATCTCAATGATCAACTTGTGTGCAGGGTGCCCCCTACCCCGTATATAAAGGAGGGAGGGAGGAGGTGGCCGCCCAAGGGGCGCACCATAGGGAGGAAACCTACTCCAAGTAGGTTTCCCTCCTTTCCTAATCCAAGTTGGAGGGAAGGAAGGAGTAGTAGTAGTAGGAAGGAAGAGGGGAAGGAGAAAGGAAAGGGGGCGGCCCCTTCCCAATTCGGATTGGGCTTGGGGGCGCCTCCCTTGCTCCTTCTCCTTCCTTCCAATAGGGCCCAATAAGGACCATATACTTACCGGGGGGTTCCGGTAATCTCCCGGAGCTCCGGTATATTCCCAAACTCTCCCGGAACCTTTCCGGTGTCCAAATATATCCGTCCAATATATCAATCTTTATGTCTCGACCATTTCGAGACTCCTCGTCATGTCCGTGATCACATCCGGGACTCCGAACAAACTTCGGTACATCAAAATACATAAACTCATAATATAATTGTCATCGAAACCTTAAGCGTGCGGACCCTACGGTTCGAGAACGATGTAGACATGACTGAGACACGTCTCTGGTCAATAACCAATAGCGGGACCTGGATGCCCATATTGGTTCCTACATATTCTACGAAGATCTTTATCGGTCAAATCGCACAACAACATACGTTGTTCCCTTTGTCATCGGTATGTTACTTACCCGAGATTTGATCGTCGGTATCCAATACCTAGTTCAATCTCGTTACGGTAATTCTCTTTACTCGTTCCGTGTCGTCATCTCATAACTAACTCATTAGTTACATGCTTGCAAGGCTTAGGTGATGAGCATTACCGAGAGGGCCCAGAGATACCTCTCCGACAATCGGAGTGACAAATCCTAATCTCGAATTATGCCAACTCAACATGTACCTTCGGAAACACCTGTAGTACTCCTTTATAATCACCCAGTTACGTTGTGACGTTTGGTAGTACCCAAAGTGTTCCTCCGATAAACGGGAGTTACACAATTCTCATAGTTACAGGAACATGTATAAGTCATGAAGGAAGCAATAGCAGAATACTAAACGATCAAGTGCTAAGCTAACGGGATGGGTCATGTCAATCATATCATTCTCCTAATGATGTGATCCCATTTAAACAAATGACAACACATGTCTATGGTTAGGAAACATAACCATCTTTGATTAATGAGCTAGTCAAGTAGAGGCATACTAGTGACTATATGTTTGTCTATGTATTCACACATGTATCATGTTGCCGGTTAATACAATTCTAGCATGAATAATAAACATTTATCATGATATGAGGAAATAAATAATAACTTTATTATTGCCTCTAGGGCATATTTCCTTCACTAATGATATTGATCATGAAACTTCAGATCAAGTTTCTACTGAACCTCGTAGGTCTACCAGAGTAAGATCCGCACCAGAGTGGTACGGTAATCCTATTCTAGAAGTCATGTTACTTGACCATGATGAACGTACGAACTATGAGGAAGCGATGATGAGCCCAGATTCCGCAAAATGGCTGGAGGCCATGAAATCTGAGATAGGATCCATGTATGAAAACAAAGTATGGACTTTGGTTGACTTGCACCGATGATCGGCAAGCCATTGAGAATAAATGGATCTTTAAGAAGAAGACTGACGCTGATGGTAATATTACTGTCTATAAAGCTCGACCTGTTGCGAAAGGTTTTCGACAAGTTCAAGGGGTTGACTACGTCGAGACTTTCTCACCCGTAGCGATGCTTAAGTCTGTCCGAATCATGTTAGCTATTACTGCATTTCATGATTATGAAATTTGGCAAATGGATGTCAAGACTGCATTCTTGAATGGATTTCTAGAAGAAGAGTTGTATATGATGCAGCCAGAAGGTTTCGTTGATCCAAAAGGCGCTGACAAAGTGTGCAAGCTCCAGCGTTCCATTTATGGACTGGTGCAAGCATCTCGGAGTTGGAATAAACGTTTTGATAGTGTGATCAAGGCATATGGTTTTATACAGACTTTTGGAGAAGCCTGTATTTACAAGAAAGTGAGTGGGAGCTCTGTAGCATTTCTATTTTATATGTTGATGACATATTATTAATTAGAAATGATGTAGAATTTCTGGATAGCATAAAGGGATACTTTAATAAAAGTTTTTTCAATGAAAGACCTCGGTGAAGCTGCTTACATATTGGGCATCAAGATCTGTAGAGATAGATCAAGACGCTTAATAGGACTTTCACAAAGCACATACCTTGACAAGATTTTGAAAAAGTTCAATATGGATCAGGCAAAGAAAGGATTCTTGCCTGTACTACAAGGTGTGAAGTTGAGTCAAACTCAATGCCCGACCACAGCAGAAGATAGAGAGAAAATGAAAAATATTCCCTATGCTTCAGCCATAGGCTCTATCATGTATGCAATGCTGTGTACCAGACCTGACGTATGCTTAGCAATAAGCTTGGCAGAAAGGTACCAAAATAATCCAGGAGTGGATCACTGGACAGCGGTCAAGAACATCCTGAAATACCTGAAAAGGACTAAGGATATGTTTCTCGTATATGGAAATGACAAAGAGCTAGTCGTAAATGGTTACGTCGATGCAAGCTTTGACACTGATCCGGACGATTCTAAATCGCAAACCAGATACGTGTTTTTATTAAACGGTGGAGCTGTAAGTTGGTGTAGTTCTAAACAAAGCGTCGTGGCGGGATCTACATGTGAAGCGGAGTACATAGCTGCTTCTGAAGCAGCAAATGAAGGAGTCTGGATGAAGGAGTTCATTTCTGATCTAGTTGTCATACCTAGTGCATCGGGACCAATGAAGATCTTCTGTGACAATACTGGTGCAATTGCTTTGGCAAAGGAATCCAGATTTCACAAGAGGACCAAGCACATCAAGAGACGCTTCAATTCCATTCGGGACCAAGTCCAAGTGGGAGACATAGAGATTTGCAAGATACATACGGATCTGAATGTTGCAGACCCGCTGACTAAGCCTCTCTCACGAGCAAAACATGATCAGCACCAAGACTCCATGGGTGTTAGAATTATTACAATGTAATCTAGATTATTGACTCTAGTGCAAGTGGGAGACTGAAGGAAATATGCCCTAGAGGCAATAATAAAGTTATTATTTATTTCCTCATATCATGATAAATGTTTATTATTCATGCTAGAATTGTATTAAGCGGAAACATAATACATGTGTGAATACATAGACAAAACTATAGTCACTAGTATGCCTCTACTTAACTAGCTCATTAATCAAAGATGGTTATGTTTCCTGACCATAGACATGTGTTGTCATTTGATTAGTGGGATCACATCATTAGAAGAATGATGTGATTGACATGACCCATTCATTAGCCTAGCACTTGATCGTTTAGTATCTGCTATTGCTTTCTTCATGACTTATACAAAGTTCCTGCAACTATGAGATTGTGCAACTCCGTTTACGGAAGAACACTTTGTGTGCTACCAAACGTCACAACGAATCGGGTGATTATAAAGGTGCTCTCAGGTGTTTCGAAGGTACATGTTGAGTTGGCATAATTCGAGATTAGGATTTGTCACTCGGATTGTCGGAGAGGTATCTGGGCCCTCTCGGTAATACTCATCGCCTAAGCCTTGCAAGCATGTAACTAATGAGTTAGTTATGAGATGACGTACATGAGCGAGTAAAGAGACTTGCGTAACGAGATTGAACTAGGTATTGGATACCGACGATCAAATCTCGGGCAAGTAACATACCGATAACAAAGGGAACAAAGTATGTTGTTATGCGGTTTGACCGATAAAGATCTTCGTAGGATATGTAGGAACCAATATGGGCATCCAGGTCCCGCTATTGGTTATTGACCGGAGACATGTCTCGGTCATGTCTACATTGTTCTCGAACCGTAGGGTCCGCACACTTAAAGTTTCGATGACAGTTATATTATGAGTTTATGTATTTTGATGTACCGAAGGTTGTTCGAGTCCGGATGTGATCACGGACATGACGAGGAGTCTCAAATAGTCGAGACATAAAGATTGATATATTGACGGATATATTTGGACACCGGAAAGGTTCCGGAGAGTTTGGGAATATATCGAGACTCGGAGGTTACCGAACCCCGGTAAGTATATGGGCCTTATTGGGCCTTAGTGGAAGGAAGGGAGAAGGAGCAAGGGAGGGGGCGCGCCCCCCAAGCCCAATCCGAATTGGGAGGGGGGCCGGCCCCTCCTTTCCTTCTCTCCTCCCCCTCTTCCTTTCTTCTCCTACTCCGAATAGGAAGGGGGGGGGGGGCAAACCTACTTGGAGTAGGATTGCCCCCCCCTAGGGCGTGCCACCCCTTGGGCCAGCCTCCTCCTCCCTCCCTCCTTTATATACGGGGGTAGGGGGCACCCTAAAGACACAAGTTGATCATTGAGATCGTTCCTTAGCCGTGTGCGGTGCCCCCCTCCACGATATTACACCTCGGTCATATTGTAGCGGTGCTTAGGCGAAGCCCTGCGACAGGAGAACATCAAGATCGTCACCACGCCGTCGTGCTGACGGAACTCCTTCCCGCGCCTCTGCTGGATCGGAGATCGGGGTGCGTCATCGAGCTGTACGTGTGTCAAGAACTCGGAGGTGCTGGAGTAACGGTGCTTGGATCGGTTGGACCAGGAGGACGTACGATTACTTCCTCTATGTTGCATCAACGCTTCCGCTTCGGTCTACGAGGGTACGTAGACAACACTCTCCCCTGTCGTTGCTATGCATCGCCATGATCTTGCGTGTGCGTAGGAAATTTTTTGAAATTACTACGTTTCCCAACACTCATATGAGTTAAACCAATGCTAACCCTAAAACGTAGGTGAAGGTGGAGTATCTATAGTCTAGGGGGGACAAAGGGATACATGGGCTTCGTCCCTTTACACTATGCGCAGACAGTGGGAGCCAGATGTTCGGGCCTTCCCGAGGTGTCAGATGTCCGGGCGCGGGTGCCGGATGTCCGGGATGGTAGGGTCCAGTTTCTGTGCTCTCTAGATAGGCGTGGTACGGATGTTCTGGCTGGAGTCCAGATGTCTGGTGGCTCACGTCGGGCCGGATGTCCAGGCTGGCGGGGGCCGGCTTCGGTGAGGTTCTGTGAAGGACGCGGATTTCCGGGCTGGGGCCGGATGTCCAGGCAGCTCCACCCAGATGTCCGGGCCAGGGGCCGGATGTCCGGGTCCTGGGAACTTCCTCTGGTTCCTTTCGTCATTCCTCTTCATCCATGTGCTTGGGAAATTGTCCGTCCTCATGTGTGGCCTCGAAAGGGCCTTATTGGTACCTGATCGTGCACAACATTCCGGACTTAGGTAGTAGCCATGTCTCGAGTGGATCATATGGAATATCACTAAGGAGAGATGTCACCTCGGTCTCGAGAGATCTAGCGCGTGCTTGTGTCATTGGTCCTCTTGGCACTTAGTGAGACGATGGTAGGTCCATGGGGATGCCCATAGAATGCTCCGCATCACAAACTCTCTACCGAGTGGGAAATGGATTTTGTCGAGTTTTTCTTGAATCAGGCTTTTGCCCCGTTATATATTCGCCCTGTTATATATATATATATATATATATATATATATATATATATATATATATATATATATATATATATATATATATATATATATATATATATATATAGAAACAATCAAACAGAGTACAAGACAGAATGATACAAGGTGGTGAGGTTGCCCTTATACAATGCTGATCCCAGAATAATCGGACCACGCAGAATGCACGCAACTACGCTATGAAAAAATAGCACTTGGAGAACTGAGTACAACACCACGCTACACCTCCTAAGCTCCACGACAACACCCCCATAAGGGAGAACGATGCAAAGCGTCGTCTCTATCGAGTCCACACTGCACAAATATTTTCATCCGGAACCCAGACACAAAGAGGAGCACCACAACGATATCTTCAAGAAGAGAGCGGCGCCTGCGAACATCACCGTCGTAGGCAACAAAGCGCAGAGCTTTCACTTGGTAGCTCCCTCGTGCCAACACGAGGTCTCTAGGACAAGCACAGTGAGCCCAGATCTCTAGATCCGAACTAGAGCGACACCGCTTTCAGTGACGGAGAGTGCGCCCGAGCCACCCGTCGCTCCACCACTTGCCGCCCACATGATCAAGAGGGAAAGCCACCACCGCCGCCCTAGTGCCCACCAGAGAACCCACGATGCGGACCGCCGCCCCAGCATCCATGTCCGGGACACAACCAACCGCCCACATCACTGTGCAGCCACCACGGTAGGAGAAGTAAAAGGTGTCTCCTTTCACTCCTAGCACGACATCATCCATGGAGTTGGGTCGGCTCCTCCACTGTAGGAGGTGCGCACGCCAGCATCTCCAGCCAGTCCTAGTGGACCGAAGGAGACAACCCCGTGACTACCGACGGCCGTCGCCAAGCACGACGCCATGTTTGTGGCCATCGACGTTGATCTATTGGCAGAACAACGGAGTCCCAACCACCACCATCTAACATTGCACCCACAAGGAGAGGGACATCATTGCCCACGGGCACCATGTGGACTAAGCCCACCATCGCCTATCTGGACCGAGAACTCCGACCTATCTCGGGCCTTAATCTGGTTCGCCCGAACCCGAGCCATAGGTCTTGGGCATCTCTGCCAACCCGAACCTAGGAGAAGGGAGGATCCACCACTACCCGCACCTCGCTGCCGCACGCCACCGGCACCGTGACCGCATCAACGACCAACGCAACCACCTACGGACACCCAGACCGATCTCCTTGATACAGCAGGATAACATGACCATCACCTACTGAAGGAGAAATGCTTCTCCAACCTTCCACCATAGCCCACATCGACGTGCACGGAGGACTTTCAACATCAAGCCTTGCAGCCATACTGCAAAACCCAGGGCTGGCCGCCGAGGACATCGGGTGACTGAGTGTTGACACGTGCCCGGGCGACATCCAAGCACAGCACGAGGACGAACCCCATGTTGGCCACCCCCACCACCGTCCAACAACAAACTAGCGCCGCCGAAGGAGCAACCCTCACATCCGCCAGATCAGGTGCATCCAGATTCTGGCGGAGCCCTACCTGCAATGCGTCCACAACAACATCAGCCACAACTGTCTTCCTCCAGACACACACCTTCACCACCATCCCCGCTGACACAAGTCGAAGCCACCACTCAGTCCGCCGCCCTATCATGCATGTACCCGACACAGTGAGGAGGGCATTGCGGGCGCCGCCACACACCCTAGACCCAACACAGCCGGCACGACACCAACGCCCGCCCGAGCCAGCCGCCTGGCTAAATGCCTTGCCGCCGTCGCGCCCCACGCCAGCGCCGCGCCCCGCCATGTTGTTGCAACCCGGTCACCACGATCACCTATAGGCGCCGGGCACCATGGTCGCCTATGGGCGAGCTGACAAGCCGGACATCCGACTGCTTCCGGAGCCACGCTCGTTGACGACGAAGAGGCTCTGTAGTAGCATCTTTGCGCTCCATCGTCGTACACTCGGGAGGAGCGTCCCACCGCTTGTAGCTTCGCCGTGCGGCCGTGCTGGGATCACCAACCAGCCATGCTGGAACGGACGGACGGGGAAGTTGCAAGCCGGCAGCCGCCCGAGCTAGAATTGTCGGGCGGCGATTTGTGCTGGAACCCGACGATAGACTCTGCTGGAACCAGCCAGCCATTTTGCTGGAACCGGCATCGGTAATTGCTACAATCGACCACACGATGTGCTGGAACCGGACGCGCCATTGCCGCCGAGCCTTTTTTTTGCTGGAACTAATGTATTTTTTTGCTAGAACTACATGTTTTTTTGCTACAATCGACCATTGGGAGTTCTTTCCTGCTGAGTTGTTTTGCTGCAAATGGACGCGCCCTCGCCGCTGAGGTTTTCTTTTGCTGGAACCACTATATATTTTTGCTGGAAGTACCAAAATTTTTGCTACAATTGACAACTGGGAGTTCTTCGTGCTGAGTTATTTTGCTGGAACCGGTGTTTAATTTTGCTGGAACCTGATAACTTTTTGCTTCAACCGACAAATGAAGATTTTGTTGCTTTCAGATTTTTTTTCTGGACACGACAGTGCAAGTCGTCATCCACGGCGACGCTGGTGATGCACCCCTGGTGACCGCGGTTGGGACCGGCGGTGCCAGAGTTGCAACCATGGTGACCACCGACGGCGGTGCATCATTCTTGACGGCAGCGCGGCGAGGGGTCGCAAGATGGCAGTGCGGCAACCGGGGCTGCGATGGAGACGAAGCCGCTGCACCGGCAAGGCGGACTGCGCACACCGAGATGGGACTGGCCCGAGCAGAGGAAGAGGAGGCACTACGTTGACTTTTTGAGTCGGGGGAGTAGGACGAAGCAAATAGGGAGAGCAGATCAAACGGTGCAGGTGGCACGTATCGGACGGGCAAGGTGCGACTCCTCCTCGGTGCTGGCGCTGCTCTCTGCGTCCGCCGGAGGAGGAGGAGGTGGGGTGTCGCCGGCGGCGGGAGGCGCCATTGAGGAGGAGGAAGAGGGGAAGAAGACGGTGTGGGAGCGAGGAGGCTTGCTTGTGGGTCTTCCTCGCTGGGTGTTCCTGGGCTTTGGTGGGCTAATAGGGCCCAGCTTGATTGAACGAGGCTTCCCTGTTAACAACCTTAGTTTTATGCCGGCACAAAGTCACAATGCTGTTTCATCTCTTTTCTGTTTCTTTATTATCCTTTTTCTGTCTCTGTCTCTGTTTGTATTTCTTTTCTTTTTTCCTTTTTTCTTTTATTTCCATTTTTCGCGCATTATACAAAATGCATTGCGTGTTTATAAAGAAAATGTTCATCGTATATTTAAGGAATGTCCACCCTATATTACGAAAATGTTTAATATATTTTTTGAATGTTCATTGTGCATTTGAAAATTCTTCAGTGTATATCACAAAAATTTTAAAAGTGTACTTAAATATTGTTTCAGCGTATATCACCAAAATTGTTCAACCTATATTGCATAAATGTCTGGTGTGTATCTTAAAAATTCTCTACCGTATACTAAAAAATTGTTCAATATATTTGTAAAACTGTTCACCATATGTAAATTTCAATAAAGGTTTGGAATTTCAAAATTTTGTCCATATTTTTTAAAAAACATTCCGCTATATTAAAAAATACTTTTTTTGTCAAACATTGATAAATGTTTTGATTGTTTTTCTTAATTTTTATTTACTGTCCATCCGAGTTTACATGAGCTCGGGATTAGAACAACACTTAGTAGGCGGTGCTATATCCAGTGTTGAAACTAAGAGTGCAGCTGCAACTATACTCTGCGATGATGAAGGAAAGTTCCTTGATGCGTCAGTTTTGGTCATTGACGGAGTGCTGGATCCACCCTGTCATGAAGCTTCTAGCGTCTTCGTTCCAAAAAACCCTGTCATGAAGCCGTTGCGAGTCGAGAGGGCTTGTGTTTGTTACAAGATATCCAGCGAGGCCCGATGATCATTGCTTGGGATTGTGTAAGAGCGATAAGAGGGACAGAAGAAGGAAGTAAAGGAGAGAGTGCAACCATCATATAGCTGGCCAACGGGCCTGTGCTTCGCGGGCCAGCATGGGAGCTCGGCCTGTATTGGTCCTGGCCTGGCACACGACAAAATTGGCCATGCTTGGCCCGCGGCATGCATAGGGCCAAGCTCGGATGACGCCCGCGTGCCTTCCCGGCACGGTCCAATTTTCTTTTCAGAATCTAGGTCCATCTCTTTTCTTCAGAATTGGCGATAAACGGCTTTCCCGCGCTTTATATTATATAAAGAAACCTTCCCATACAACCAGCTCGTTGGGGCCACAGCATAAACAAGCCCAAAAGAAAAAATGAGAGAAAGAAAGAGAAACAAATGCCGACGCCGGCAGATCAACGAAGCGAAGATGACCAACACCCACTGCACCCTCCGGACAAGTTCCACCGCACTCCGAGCACTCCGAAGCCTCATGTACCAAGCAACACCTTCAGCAAGGAATGCGATAATGATGTTGCTGCTTCCTGGACAAGTCCTAGGGTTTCCCCCGGTACACGAATGGCACTGGGGAAGGGGTATCACCAACGCCCCTCAGGAAGGTCCAACGGCGCCCGCGAGCATCGCCGCGGCAGTGACGGACGAGCCGCCAGGGAGTTCTCCCGCCCCGAAACAACCACCACCACCCCGGGCAATCAGAAGTGCACTGCCCAATAAGCCGCCCACCAGCCTGTGCCACCACGGTCACTGAACCAACTTCGTCGTCTCATTGAAGCCACCAGCATGGGACTTGGAGGGAGGGCGAGGAGTTAACGGTCTCGTGGGCAACCGCAACTCAGCTGATTGGAGGGAACAACCTCCACCGCCCGTGCGAAGCCGACCGGACGCAGCAACAAGGACCTACGAGGCGTCCACAGGCCCGGCCGGACCCCAAAAGGGTCCGTACAGTCCCCGCTGCCACGCTGCAGCACGCCGGACGTACATCCCTAGATGGCCCAAAAAGCCCGAAAGGCCGAAAAGCACACAAACCGACCCGTTTAGCTCGAGTAAATTGCATAAAACCACCACTTTGAAGGCTCGTTTTGCGAAAAACACTAGGATACAGTTTCTCTGCAGAAAACACCACATCTTGCGTAATGGTTTTGCAAAAACCACTGATCGGCGGATGTGGCTCGGTTAAGTGTGTTTATGACAGATGGGGCCCGCCAATCAGGCTGACATGGCATCAATTTCTCACACCGTTACATCGAAACATTTTCCTGGACGCGGGACCCGCTTGTCAGCGAGACACTCCTCCCTCTCTCTCTCAAACCACTTGCTCTTTGCGTCATTTTGTCGAGCAGGTGGCGTGCAGGTGTTGTGGGGCGCGGGAGGTTCGTGGAGGCGGTCTCCGGTGACGCTGGAGCGGGCCGTGACGGCGTCGAAGTACAGGGGTGCGCTGCCGGAGTTCCCCAGAGGCCACTGGCTGAAGTCGCCGCTGCCCCGCGGGCTGCAGCCGGAGTGCTCCCCCGGCTCAGGGGCTGCGCGGCGGTCAGGTCGAGCGCGAACTTGCTGCCCTTGGACGCGGCGATGGTGGACTCCGCGATGGGGACGGCGTGGTCCACGCCGGGGACGAGGAGGTCGAAGCGGTAGCCGAGGCTATCGGACGAGCCCGGGTTGGAGCGGCTCACGCGGTCCGTCCCTGGCGAGGCCACGAAGGGCGTCACCATGGAGGCGAGCGCGACAGGGGAGCCCGAGAGGTCGTGCACCGTGACGGACCCGGCAGGGGTGCGCTGCCGGAGTTCGTCGGCGCGAGCGGGGGAGGGGGGCAGCGCCAGCTTCGAGAAGATCGAGACCCACACCGGCGCATGGCGGCAGGCCGCTCCTCGGCCGGGCGCAGGGGCGGGACAGGCGGCGTCCCCTGGCTCTTCCTTGGTGCGGCAACGGCGATGATGGGCCTCTGCCTTAGCCGGGGTCGGGACGGGCGGCGGTCGAGGTCGGGCCGGCCGGTGGCTGGGGTCGGGACGGGCAACGGCGTGCCTCTGCTACGGCTCGGGACGGGCGGCGGTGTAGTGAAGATAAGATGAACACTTTTTCTCTTCCAGTGACATGTGGACCCCATAGGGCCACACATGATGATAATAGTACCAAACGTCGCCGTTACATGTGAGATGTTAAGCGGTGCCACATCAGCCTGACTGGCGGGCCCCACCTGTCATAAACTCACTTAACAGGGCCAGATCCGCCGATCAGTGGTTTTTGCAAAACCATTACGTAAGATGTGATGTTTTCTGCAGAGAAACTGTATCCTAGTGTTTTTCGCAAAACGAGCCTTCAAAGTGGTGGTTTTACGCAATTTACTCGTTTAGCTCATATGTCGTGCCTAGGGCGCGAGGCGAGCCACGCGTGTCGGCCCACTTATATACGAGCCTCGACATGCCTTGTCATGCCATGCCTGTTTGGCCAGGTATGCTCGTAACTAGTGTTCTGAAAAAGTGCTTTTGATCATCCAAGGACTCGCTCGCTTGCTTGTTGAACATGAGGAGCAAAGGGGCGTGTGGAATGGTCCTGTGCACCGGAAGGGATATGAAAATTAGCGTCGATGTTGCATACAATGATGACCAGGGAAAGGGAAGCATGGTTGCTGTCGTGCGCGAAAGCCGACGGGAGTTTATGGCAGCATCATCCAACGTAGCTACACACACATTCATGGAAGAAACTTACATCCTCCGAGAGGGACCAAGTCTACTACAACTTGATGTGTTCAACAAGTTCATCCTTCAGTCTAACAACTTGCTATCCATTGATACATTGCTCGCTAGAGGTCACTTGTGAACATCCTCAACGGCGATTTTTGTACGCCAGCAAATTACTTTCGTATGGAGCTGTAAAGAACGCGTTTGAAGATTGTACAAGGGAAGCTAATTGTGTAGTGCATACGCTGGCTATGCATAGTTTTTCAAGTCGTATTGATTGTATGTGGGTTGCTAGTACCTTAGCTTTTTATTACTGTCGTTGATAAAAGAACAATGTAACTGTTTCTAAAATGAACAAAGCTCTCCATGCCTTAATTGAAATTGTGGTCCAGAGCTAAACAAAAATGAATTTGGAAGAGGAGTTATAAATCAGGCTTATTCTGGTGGAGACGTAGTTTATAATTGTATTAAATAAAGCGGCATTATATGGACATGTTTGCAAGTAAATTACAAAGTTATGGCAAAATGGTTATGTAATTTTCTCAAATGTGCAATAATAAATTTACACACCATAAAGAATAAGCTTTCCAGTCCATCAAGCAAAACTAAGAAATGTTTACAAATATATAATTCTGAACTAAAGCAACATTTCAAGACAAACTAAATCAGACTTACTGAATTACAGTTTCTCCATTCGACTTACGGAATTATTCCCTTTTCATGTTGTTCCGAGCCTCAAGCCTTTCTTTAATTTCCTTGATGGGAGTAAATGATAGGCTGGGGCGAAGCCACACACATGCCTCCTTAGGACGACAATCAGGACGCAACCACTTCACGGCCTTGGCTTGGCCATCAACAAAGCTGTACCTAAACACACCGCCCCAAAAGATGAAGTACGCACACCCGCCGCCTTCGTCCAGCTTCAGTGCATGGCTAGCGGGAGATCCAAGGAACAAGGCGCGGTCTCCTAGGTTCCGTCCGTCTCTCTCCACCCATTCCATCTTGCCACTGGCTGGTTCTTTCCGCATCATGTGCAATGTCACCTGCAGCATGGGCGCCGGATTGCTGCAACCGTAACCACTGAAAGACTGTTTCACCATGACAGATGCCAACAACAACTCACCGTGTGACTCCAAGATGTAGCTGCATTCATGAAGATAGCTTAGATCCTTGTCTAGACACCACCCCGAGTCGAGATCGTCACCGTTAACATCGTCCGTCGTCATCATGAAGCACCACATAGAATCGCCATCCAACACAAAGACCTTGCTATCATGATACATGGCATGGGGTTGCGCAAGCAATTTCATGCTCTTTGTCATGACCGTCCATGTCACATTGCCGGGGCACAGGATAGCCGCCGTAAAGGACTGTGAGGGGAAGCTCTTAATAAAGTTGTAGAGAAAAACAGTACCATCGCCGTAGACGACGCCACGCAAATTCTCCATGGACATTCCTTCATTGTCCGGTAAGGGAGGTAAGGGCTTGACGGCTCCGGTAAGAATGTCGACGAGTCTCGGCCGGGGACTCGCAACAAAGAGCCAGGTAGCGGTGCCATCCGCGCTAGCCACCCAGTTTCTGCTGTTGGTACGTGGCGCCCCTGGTGGCTCCACGACGACGATGTCGTGCGGGTCATGGTCGTGCGGCGTCTGGAGGGGGTGATGGAAGTCGACGATGGAGTGTAGCATCTGGTCATCGCACGACGTGAGAACCCATGGCAGGCAGGTGGGGCGGGAGAGCAGCGCCGCCGCGTCGCGCCAGGGCCTGCAGACGGCGTGGAAGCGGACGAAGTCGTTGGCGTGCTGTAGGCGGCCGGAGACCTCGAGGAGCAGCTCCGGAGGTAGAGCGGTCCATGGGCTGGGCTTGGACGCGGACGCGGACGCGGGCGCCGGCGTGGATGTTGGTGCGGCGGACGGAGACGCCGCGCGCGAGGGGATGCACCCCATTGATCGGATCGGATCGGATCGGATCTAGGGAGGATGGGAGAGATCGAGCAGCCCCCGTAGTAGGACGTAGGGCAATGTATCTCTTTTCCCAGCTGCAGGAGAAGTCCAGGCCCGTCCGTGCAGTTTCAGTGGCACTAGCTACATGCAGAGGCCCAGGCCCGTCTCCATCCAAACTTCCAAAGATATGGGAGATTGCAAAACGGTGGTACAAGATATACAGAGTGGCACTTCAGCTTCATATGGTGCGGTGATACATGAAATCATAGAACATTCTGCTAGTTTTCATCTTTGTAAAGTAGTTCATGAATTTAGGACCTCAAACTTTGAGGCTCACAACTTAGCGAAGCATGCTTTATCTCTCGGGGGTGGCCGCCATGTCTGGTTAGGTCATCCTGGAGATCTTTCTTTCGTCCCTGTAAACATTGTGACGGATTAATAAAAGCTTCGCGAGGTTGTCTAAAAAAATTAAATTAAATTATGATTCATGACAATGTTCAATAAAGACAGTGAGATTTCTAAAAAAAAAGTAATTAAATTATGATATTCCCTAAAAAAGGTACAATAACAGTTAATAACTCTGGAAAGGGCTGTACTGCGAATTTCAGTTTCTTCCCGAATCAAAATAATCAAACTTCAAGACGACCAAGCTCATATATGGAAGTAATGATTCTAAACCCCATCTCAAGCAACGCACGCAATCCATGCATGCATAGAGTAGCTTCTTTGCTGGGCATGCATCTTAATATCTTGCCGGGATGTTACACCAAAGGGAAAAAAACTTGGGGGGAAGTAGTGGATGCTTGGTGCACTAAAAAATCTTTGAATAAAGTGCCAGAAGGTTTTCGTCTAATTTTTTTTTCTGAAGCAAGGCATGCAATCCATGCATGCATAGAGGAGCTTATTTGCTTGGCATGCCAGCATCTTAATATCTTTTTTTTGGAACGAAGGCTCGAGAAGAGCCCGACTTTGAATTAACAAAGCCATCAACCGACCAAGAGTACAAGACTACAACTTACAACAATAAAGAGGAAAGCGAAAATAAAGATACAATGTGCTCAGCAGAACAACTCGAAGGTAAAGAGCAACACACCACTCTTGTCATCGAATGACGGAAAGCCGAAAACTAGCATCTTAATATCTTGCCGGGATGTTAAACCAAAGGGAAAAAAACTTAGTAAGGTATTTTTATTAGCTTATATAAAATTATATCTTACCACATCGTGCTTGAATGTTTTCATTTACTTATTTAATACTCCCTCCGTTCCTAAATATAATAAATTTTTGTAGAGATTTCACTATGGACCATATACAGATGTATATAGTGCAAGGGCATCTATATACATCCGTAGGTGGTCAATAGTGGCATCTATATACATCTGTATGTGGTCTATAGTGGCATCTCTATAAAGACTTATATTTAGAAATCGGAGGGAGTAAATCTTAGCTTGCCCTTGCACTGCATGATCTTTTTTTAAGAAGGATTACCCCGGGCCTCTGCGTCAATCGATGCATACAACCATCTTTGTTAAATTATTATTCAATAGAGTTTGACAGAGCAGATACATGGATCGACCCAAAGCCACTTTCTCGGTGACCTCAATCGCTAGACCTACAACTCTGATGGAGTGCACTGGCACATCCATGCATGCCATTTAATTTGGTGGCCTTACCTGGCTGCCCAACTGCGAGCCGAGAGCAACAACCAATTTAGCAGACCATCAGCGCACACCGCAGGCTATGGAAATTTCATGTTCAACCGAAGATTCGTGTCTTTTGGTGTAGGGTGGTCTGGAATATTCTGCCATCCTACCATGAATTGAAGAGGAACGTCATGGAGGAAGCAAGGTGCGCCTTAAGTGGAAGTGGAGAGGAGACACTGCACCATACCAAAAACTAAGAAATATCCACAAACTAACCAAACTTAAAGCTCTTGAACCAAAAACTAAGAAGTATCCACAAATACATGGTCGAGAATTAAAACACCATTTTCCTTTCAAAAAAAAAAAGTGCAGCCAAAGTAAATCAAAGCTATTAAGCCTAAGTTTATCCTTTTGACTTGAAAATTTTAATGATTTTCTTCTTGTTTCAAGCCTCGAGCATTTCCCTAATTTCATGGATAGGAGTAAATGACAGGTTGGGGCAAAGCCACATGCACTCATCGCCAACGTGGCATCCAGAAGGTAGCCACTTCACGAGCTTGGTCTCATTGTTAATAAAGCTATACCTAAATACACCAGCTCCAAGGACAAAGTAGGCACACCCGTTGGCTTCATCCAGATTCATAGTAAAGCTGGCGGGAGATCCAAGAAACAGGGCGTGGTCACCTAGGTTTCGCCCATCTTTCTCCACCCACTGCATCTTACCACTGCTTGGCTCCTTTCGCATTGTGTGTAATGTCACTCGGTACGGGTGCACATCATCACGGGTGTTACGAATCGAACACCTTTGCGTCAAGATGGATGCCAACAACAGCTCACCATGTGACTCCAAGAAGTAGCTGCATTCATGAAAATAATTGATGTCCCAGCATACATCCCCCCTCAATTCCAGGTTGCTGTTGATATCACCCCCATGGGTTTCAAACTCCATCATCAGCAACCTACCGGGAAAATTACCCGTCAATACTAGGACCTTGCCGTTATGATACATGGCATACGGTTGTTCCCATAATTTCAGTCTTTCCATCCTGACTGACCATGTTGCATCGCCAGGATGCAGGATGGCCGCTATAAATGGCGCCTCGTACCAGTACGAGGGAGGCTTGTTAATGAAGGTATGCAGAAAGACGGTGTCATCGTCGTAGATGACGCCGCGGAAATTCTTCATGGACATACTGACCTCGTCTGGTAAGGGAGGTAGGCCGGTGACGGCTCCGGTAAGAACATTGACGAGCCCCGGCTCAGGACCCGCGGCAAAGAGCCATGCGGCCGTGCCGTCGGAGCTAGCCACCAAGTTTCTGTTGTTTTTGTTGGCAGGTGGTGGCTCCGCGAGGAGGACATCGGGATAGCGGTGGGGTGTTTCGAGGGGGCGATTGAAGTCGACGATGGAGTGCAACATCTGGCCGTTGTTGCGCGACGTGAGAACCCATGGCAGGCACGTGGGGCGAGAAAGCAGCGCCCCGGCGTCGCGCCACGACCTGCAGACGGCGTGGAAGCGGACGATGTCGGCGGCATGCCGGAGGCGACCGGAGACCTCACGGAGCAGATCCGGCGGCAGGGCGTTCCATGGGCTGGGCTTGTCGGCGGTGGACCGAAAGGCGCGCGAGGTGCTGCACCCCATGGGATCGGATCGGGTCCAGGGAGGAGGGAGATGCAGGGGCGGCAGATTGTATCACGGGGACCGTACGGACCGAAACTCCCGTAGGCAAGTCGATGATCACGTACGTAGAGCAGAACCCGCAGCGTGCGTAGATTTCCCCTTTTTCTTTTGAGGGAAGCCTGCGCAGATGGAACGAGGCCCGTTTCCCCTTGAAGAGAAAAAGGAACGCACCAAGCCCATCCGTGTAAAGCCCATCAAAGCATTTCCACGCCAAAGTACACGCAAAGGCCCATCTTCACAGAGGCTGTCCAACTCGGTCCAAAGCTATAAGAGCATCTACAGGCAATACAGGCCCTGAAACCCTAAAAAAAAAGGCAATACAGGCCCTGAAATTCCCAAAAAAAAAGTAAAAGAAACAAATACAGACACTCAAACGGTCGCGGATGTGGCTGGGCGCGTCCTCGGGAAGTGATCGGGCAGCCCTCTAATTGCCTTCTCTGTATCTGAATACCTCGTATGTTGCTAAAAAAAATCTGAATACCTAATTTCCTTCTTTGTATCTGAATACCTCGTATGTTACACGCAGATCAACTAAAAGCCTACACTACTCGTTGTCGTCGGAGATGTCCACGATCTCCGTGTCAGCCTCCGGATAGATTGCCGATAGCTACAACTCTAGCGCCAGCGGCTCCTCCTCCGCCTCTAGAACGGCGAAAAGCTCATCGATATCCGTGTTCCACTGGCGGAGGAAGCTGCGGTTTGCATTCGCCTTCGACTTGCTGGAGGCAAGGATGGTCGCCTACTCCGCCGCTTGGGCTAGCTCCTACTCCGCCAGCGCCTCTGGCATGCCGAATCCCAGAGCAGGGGGCGCATGGTCCGCATCCTCCTCCAGCTGCACGTCCTCCGTGGCCGCGTCGGCCTCCTCCTCCTGCTCCTCCTCCACCTCTACCTCTGCGTCGGCCTCCCCCCTGCGTCTCCGGCGAGTCCGGAGTCAAGATGGCTACGATCAGGGCTTCACACCTAGCCCAGATCTCCTTGAACAGCTAGAGGCGCTGCTGCAGCATCAACATAGCATATATGGTCACCCTCTTCCGGTCAATGGCAATCGGTGGATTCTCGAGACGTGCTTCCTCGAAGCTGCACAGGTAGATTCGCCCCGTGAGTGGTAGTTCTGCTAGGCGCAGAGGTGCACATCTTCAGACAATCAAGAGATCCGGTAAAGCCGGTAAAAGACCTCGTACTCCAACCGATGAAGAACTCCTCGTCCTCTGTGCATGTGTTGTTGGCCATCATGGGGAACCACTTGCGTATGCATTGCTCCCGGGCGAGGACAACGTTGATCTCTGGGGCGCATCTGGTGGTGATACGTTTGAAGCCCGCCCGATGGTCGCCGAGCACCTGGAAGGACCCACCCAATAGCGCACTACAGTGGTCACGGTGAAACATCCACTGAGCCACGGCGCGGACCAGATCGGAAGGCAGGCATACGCATGGATGGAGATGGAAGAAGGCCGCCAAGGCAGAAGAAGAAGACATGGGGAGACACCCCGCCACTACCGTCTATCATTGAACTGCCTCTTCTAGCGACGACGAGGTGAATGGCGCAACGGGGGTGGACCATTTTTGGGTGGCTGTGGTGGCACCTCCGTAGACTACCTAGAGCAACCCGAGAGGATAGGGTTCATGTTTAGATTGGCTAAGCTATTATATCTAGGGACCTAAGTATATATTTTTCTGATCAAAGAACCATATATAAGTGACAAAGTGCAGAAAGCCAAAATCAAACAATTCTGTTGCTAGGTAGCAATGAAAAGCGCAAGAAGAGCCTTCTTAAAATACGTGGCAGCCCAACATGAGAAGAGATTTCTGTGATCAATTACGACAATCTTTTATAATTAGGTTACATGTACTCAGCACAATGTTGATGCTTGTCCAACCTAGTAATTAAAATGTAATACTCCCTCAGTTCCAATATAAGGTGTATTGATTTCCATGCAAGTCAACCATTTGACCAAGATATAGAATAAAATAACAACATCTACAATACCTAATAGATAAAATATGAAACTATTTTTCATGATGAATCAAATGATATTATTTTTTTATTGTGAATATTGCTATAGTTTTCTATAAAATCGGTCAAACATGCACATGTTTGACTTTTCAAAAAATAAATACACCTTATTTAAAGGAACGGAGGGAGTAGTACACATGACGGGAAATTGTAATGGAAACCTTAAGTTCACAACTTGTAGCTAATATGAACGTGGCAAGTTCTCTAAACTTTGCTGAGTTTGATATTTGTCTTGCCTAGGTTCCGCCAAAGGCCCATTAGGAGCTCAAACAACTCATCGATTTCGTCATCTTTGCTATGCTTGATTTCAATCACCTCCAAATTATCACACTTGAAAGACATAAGATTCTGGCTTTCGAGAGCAATATTTCGCCACTTGGCCCTTGATGTCCTCCTCTTCGAGCGATCTGTGAACTTTAGGCAGTATAAAACCATATAAGAGGATGTCTAGAAAGGCAATTAAGTGATGAAACATTGCATTAAATGCAAATATGGTTGAAATACCTCACAGTTCTGCAGAGTAAGCTTTTCTAAGCTCGGCATGCTTTGGAGAAAGAGATCCAGTGTTTGAATATTTACGTTCGTTTTGAGATCGCATCGGTTGATTAATAAAGTTCTCACATTATTGAACTGTGGGAGTTTATCTGAAATCTGTAGTAGGTTTACCTGAAACAGAAAAATAATATACTACTATTAATACTCACAAACAGAACTTCCTAATGGGGTAATTTGAAATATCCAATGTCACAATATTTGTCTCATTTTTATAAAACGATGCAAACAAAAGGATTATATTAAGAAATAAATATACTTTAAATTTTGATGGATGTTTATGGTGGTGTAATATCATTCAATAAAGGACAATAATCGATCGAGCAAATTACTACCCTTAGCATGATAAGTTTTTTTTGATTGACTAAGTATATGTATATACGCAGCAGTACCTTGCTAGAACCTAACATTAACGGGGAATTAACCTAGGTGTGAGATCAATCGAGGCAATCTGTTATGAAATGAAGCAACATATATATAGAACTAGTTGAGCAACGACATGAACACAAATCAAGTACTGTAATTGCATGGTCGGCCGTGAAAAATAAATAGAATGAGGAGAGACTTACCATCATGTTGAAACCAAACAATTCTAGATGCGGTATGTTAAATATCGTGTATAAGTTGTCCAAAAAGCTAGCCTTTGTGTGGTACCATGATGTCACACATAGTGATGCCTTGAGGAAGGAAGGTGTGTCTGTTACATATATACCATCAGGCCAGCCGATAGTTGACAAAGAAGCATGCAAAGACGTTAGCCTTGGAGCAGCGACCACAATTCCATCGGAAAACCCGTGACGGCCTACACAGTCATCAATTGTGAGGTGTGTTAGGCTTCCGGACACAATGTCGCCAATGCGGTAGAAGCATTTAACGAGACTCAGATGCTCAAGAACAGGGTACCCGGAACGGAGCTGCTCTGCAAAGCTATCGTCCAATTGTACACCATGGAGGAGTATTCTTGTGAGGCGATATGATTTCGATCCCAAATCAGGGAGGAACCATTTTCCCCAACCCCAACTTGAGTCCATGTGAATGTCAATCACTGTGGGGCTGCGCTGGACGCCCCTGCTGATCCATCTCGAGCACCCCTGCCGGTCATCATAGTTTACAGCCGGGACATGTATCCGGAGCCTATCCAAGGACGGGGCGCTGTTAATCAGAAAGAGCTTGTCGCTGAACTCCTCGAACGGCCGCCACTCCTTGGCGCATACCTTCATTCGTCCGTAATCTGCTGGGACTCGAGGAAGGAGAGGATACTCTTGATGAGGCAGTCGGGCAGGTCGCTTAGACGGTCATCTTCGGCGCCGCGGATCCGCTTGCTGGGTGGCTCCATAGGCTGATTCTCGGTGGCATGAATCCGCTTGCTGGGTGGCTCCATCGATCGATCCATCTCCCGCCGGGATCTCGTCGGATTTCCCGACGATGTAGACCTAGCTAGCTAGGGCGAAGGAGAGGCTGCCCAGTGCCCTCCGATCTGTTACACCTGAAAACATATTCAGTTTCGTTACGTTTCCCTTGAAAACATATTTTTCGCGAGTTTGGAGCAGATTGTCACGCGTCCTTTTTTTTAGACGCCAATTGGCCGATATATATACCTGACGTCTGGTTTGGGAGGTCCCGGACCGAACGGATCGTTCGGTGTAACGATCGATCGAACCGAACGTCCGTGTGGGAGCAACCCACAACGAACGTTTTTTCGTGCGAACTAATTTTATTGGCCCAATAGGCACAATCCAGTCGGCCAAAAAAAAAAGGTAAAAAAGGCACCGTAGTAGAGAAAGAGACATATTGCAGAAAACATATATTCCCTACTGAGAAAATAGAGGAAAACATATTACAGAAAAAGACATGGCAAAAATGTCGTGGCAAAAATGGTATGGTCAAAGAACTAAAATTGCCATGATCAACAATCTAGATTTGCCATGGTCAAAATTTAAAGAATTTTCTGTGGTCCAAAACTAAATTTCCATGGTCAAATAACTGAAATTGCCCACGTTAGAGAAAAATAAAAATTATATACAATTGACCTGTGTCAATGAATGCAAAAAAATTGCCATGTTATAAAAAAATTGACCGATGCTAAAAATAAAAAAAGGATAATAAAAATGCCTTGCTAGACAAAGAAGATATCATCGATTTTTTAAGTGAAGTTAAAGAAATTGTGGTGGTCCAAAATTTAATTTCCCATGGTGAAATAACTGAAATTGCTTGTGTTTGAGAAAAAAGAAATAACATACATTTGACGCATGTCAATGAATGCAAAAAAAAAAAAATCATGGCAAAAACATTTGCAGACATGTGCACTCTCAAGTGAACATTTGCAGAGCTTTTGTGCTAGATTGCGTATCATCAACATTTTGTACGTGCAGGACAATTGTTACTATAACCTCAGTCTGATCCCCGCAAAAAAAACCTCAGTCTGAAATAGCAAGTGGAAGGAGATGCAAGCTTCTTCTGAACCTGCTCTACTTCGGTTCCCAAATAATAAAAATGTTCAGACATTTCATGGTTTCTAAATAGTCACTACCTACCAATTTAGAAATCGGAACATTTCAAATGCTTTAACGGGGTAAAAAAATGTGCGCGACGATAGCACACATGCAGACACATCATTGCTTTTGATATTTGAACTCGCCATTTACACTACGGAGAAGAGCAGGGAAGAACAGTACTGAGATTTGATGAACTCACAGGAACCCTAATGGGATCTATGGGAAGAGCAGAGAAAGATTCACCAGGCTGTTGAACGCGGAGGCGTGTAGACGAGAATCTGACAGGTTGATGCAGCGGCCGTTGTTGGGGCAGAGGTGAAGGTCGATGGCGGCAGCAGAGCTCGAGCGCTAGGTCAACGCAAGGAAGGAGACGAAGTGAAGAGGCGCAAAGGGTAAAATAAAAAGGGACAATATTAGGTAACATGTCCTAAGTAGAATGTTGATGCTTCTTCAACCTACCTATTAAAATGTAATAGTACACATGAAGGAAAATTGTAATGGAAACCTTAAGTTCACAACTTGTAGCTAATATGAACGTGGCAAGTTCTTTAAACTTTGGTGAGTTTGATGGTGGTCTTGCCTAGGTTCTGCCAAAGGCCCATAAGGAGCTCAAACAAGTCATCAATATTGTCATCTTTCCTATGTTTGATTTCAATCACCTCCAAATTATCACACTTGAAAGACATAAAATTCAAGCTTTCGAGAGCAACATTTCGCCACTTGGCCCTTGATGTCCTCTTCTTTGAGCGATCTGTGAACTTTAGATAGTATAAAACCATATAGGAGGATGTCAAAGAGGAGGGAAATTAAGTGATGAAACATTGTATAAAATGCAAACATGGCTCAAGTACCTCACAGTTCTGCAAAGTAAGCTTTACTAAGCTCGGCACGCTTTGCAGAAAGCGATCCAATGTCTGAATATTTGCCTTCGTTTTGAGATTCCATCGGTCTATTAATAAAGTTCTCACATTATGGAACCGCGGGAGTTTATTTGAAATCTGTTGTAAAAATTCCTAAAACACAAAAATAATATTAATACTCACAGACGGAACTTCCAAATGCGGTAATTTGAAATGTCATGTCACAGTATTTGTCTCATTTTTATCAGATGACGGAAAAAAGATTATATTAGAAAAATAAATACACTTTAATACTTTTACGGATGCTTATGGTTGTGTTATATCATTCAATAAAGGACAGCAATCGATGGAGCAAATTAATTACTACCCTTAACATGATAAGATCTTCTGATTAATTAACTATATGCATATTTTTTCTTAATGCAGCAGCACCTTGCTAGGATCCAACATTAACAGAAAATTAACCTAGGTGTGAGATAAATCGAGGCAAATTGTGATGAAATGAAGCAACATCGAACTAGTTGAGCAACAACATGAACACAACACAAATCAACTAGTGTACTGGCATGGTCGGCCATAAAAAATAGAATGAGAGACTTACCATCATCCTGACACCAAACGATTGTAGATGCCGTATGTTAAATATCTTGCATAACTTGTCCCAAAAGCTGTCATTCATCTGGTGCCATGTTGTCACACATACTGATGCCTTGACAAAGGAAGGTGTTTCTATTACTATATACCAATTGGCCAGTAGATTGTTGATAAAGAAGTATGCACAAAAATTAGCCTCGGAGCAGCGACCACAATTCGCCGAAACAACTCGTGATGGCCAGGACAATGATCAATTGTGAGGTGTGTTAGCCTTCCGGACACAATGTCACGAAAGTGACATTTTCACCTAACGAGAAACAAATGATCAAACACAGGGCACCCAGAACGGAGCTGCTCTGCAAAGCTAGCCTCCAATTGTACACCATGAAGGAGTCTTGTGAGGCGATATAATTGGATCGAAAATCAGGGAGGAACCTGTTTCGCCAACTTCAACATAATTGGATCCAAAATCTGGGAGGAACCTGTTAACCCTGAAATTGAAAAGCACTACAAATGAACTCTAAAAAGGTTGAATGTTGGCATGCTATCATCATTTCACCCACATAGCATCTGCTAAAATGTTGAGAGGGTTACGGCAAAAACTGGATCACTTCGTGTACAAAACGGACAATCTCTTTTGAAGTATCAGGGTTTCGGACGAAAACTCATCTGTTACAAAGGGATTTCATTTTTTTGAACTTATTTGAACTCCAGACTCTTTGTGTGTTCAAAATGCACCATTCAAAGCCACATCAGTAATTTTCAACCCTTTCTGACTTCATTTGTTATTTTTCATGCATTCACTGATATTTTTGAGCTAAATGACCCTGGAATTGAAAAGCACTACAAATGATTCTTTTTAGTTGCATAAATTTTATATAATTTAAGTTGCATAAATTTTATTTTTTATTGATTCTTTATAGTTGATTCCTTTTCCTATTAGAGTTTTATTAAAGCTTTTTAGTTGATTCTTTTTGCTATTGTAGAATATTATAGTTTTGTTTTAGTTTTGTTTGGGTAAAAAAGCACACCTTTGGTCCCGGTTCTAGACACCAACAGGGACTAAAGGTGGTGGGCCAGGAGCAAGGCCCATTGGTCCCGGTTTGTGTCTGGAACCGGGACCAATGGTCTCAGACGAACCGGGGCCAATGGCCCCCAAGGCCCGGCCCGCGCCCTGGCCTCATGAACCGGGACCTATGCCCCCATTGGTCCCGGTTCATGAGTGAACCGGGATTAATGGGCTTGCCCTGCCTCGACCAAAGCCTTATTTTCTACTAGTGCGATCACCTCTGGGCTGCACTGGATGCCGCTGCTGATCCATCTCAAGCGGCGTCTAGAGCTTATCCAAGGATGGGGCGGTGTGGAGCCGCAATAGATTGTTGCTGAATTCCTCACACCACCGCCACTCCTTCTTGCATGCCCTCTTTTCTCAATAATTCCATTTGCTGCACTCTGGGTCTCGGCAACAAACTCGACGGTAGAACAACGTTTGGTCGATATCGAGGCACGGCACCTCCGAGAGAGCATACTTAAGCGGACCACCTGCCGGGACTCGAGGAAGGATAGGATGCTCTTGATGAGGCAGTCGGCCATATCGCTTAGCCCGTCATCTTCGGCAGCACGGATCCGCTTGCTGGGTGGCTCCATTGATTGATTTTCGCGAGGCTCTATGGCGGCATCAATCCTCTTGCTGTACGGCTCCATGGATCGATCCATCCCCCGCCGGGATCTGATTGGATTTCTCGTGGGCTGTGCCATTTCCCGACGATGTAGATCCAAGCTGGGGCTAGGGCTAGGGCGGAAGGAGAGGCTGTCGTGCGATTTGGACGTCATAATGTAAGCTACGCCAATTGGTCTGATTGACAGCGATTTAGTTTAGGCCACTTAATATTCTGAGCTATTTAAGTTTCGTTACGTTTCCCTTGAAAACACATTTTTCCCTTGTAGCGGTCGCGGGTTCTTGTCGTGATGAAACCGACTGTGACGCATACTTTTGTTTACACTTCAAAACATAAGCATCCAGCGAATCAACCTGTGGTTGAGTTGGTTAGGTGGACAGTGGTATCCCCAACCCACCAGGGTTCACATCCTGGTGCTCACATTATTCCTGGATTTATTTCAGGATTTCCGGCGATGCGCTTTCAGTGGGAGGAGACGTTCCGTCGACGACGAGGCGCCTATGATATGCCGGCTCAGTCTCTCGGAGGTGCTCATAGGGGTAGGGTGTGCGTGTGTGCATTCATAGGGATGAGTGAATGCGCATGTATATGAGCGCTTATGTCTGTACTGATGCTCAAAAAAAAAACATAAGCATCCAGAAATATGAATCGAAGCAGATCCCGAGCGCTCTCAGAACTCAGGGTGTTTCGGCCGTCGGATCGATTTTGTGATGCAATTTAGACCGTTGGATCTCGCGATGGACAGATCTGCGCCGCCGGATGAAAAACTGACACCGTCGCAATGAATTGTTAGCTCTCACGCGTGCCACCGCGGGTAATCTCCTTGCCCTGTCGAGGGCATTTTCGTCATTTCGCGCACTGGGGTATAAAAGGGGTGGCTCCCGTGGAGATAACCCTAGCCGGCTCACTCCCACACTCGCGCGCCGCCGCCTGCTCCCGCCTCCGCTCGCCATCGCCGCCACCTCCGCCTCCGCTCGCCCTCGCGTCGTCGCGTCTTCTCCTCCTCCCCGTCCTCTCGGTGCTCCTACCAGGCGAGCGCGAGCGCGAGCAGCCAGAAAGGAATGGCCACAGGCCTCTCACTCAGCGGCGCCGGCGCCAGCGGCTCCCTTCTCTGCAGGCCCCCTGCCTCACGCGGCCCATGGCCCTCTTCCTCCACGGCGCCGGCACCGGTGGCTCCCTCCTCCGCAGGCTCCCTGCCTTGCGGGGCCTGGTGGCCTCGCACGCGGATGACTCGTCACCGGCGCCTCCTTCAACTTGTTCCTGCGCGCCAAGAAGGCAGTCGTCGCCTGCTGCAAGGACGACCCAGACGCCGTCGCCCAGGTCCCTCCTCCCTCCTCCCAAACTTCTCCTCCAGTCCATCCTGTACTTCAACCCCTCAACATTAGTAAATTTCTATATTTAGGTGATTACTATTTCGCCTCCATTTATTTTTGATAGATGAGGACATGTTAGTGATGGATGTCGGGATGGTGGTGTACCCATACATTCATGAACTTTTGTGTGATTAGTGGTTTGGAAGAAGATGAATCACAGAAATGATTGTTGGAAGTATATTGTCTGATGCTATATTGATGATGCGGGTGAGCTGATTTGGACATTTTCATCTTGGTCCGTGCAGAATTGGAGCCTTTGAAGGATTTGAATGGAGCATATGTATGCATGCTACGGTTCATCTTAGGTGAGTGCGAATCTTTAGCATCTGTCTCATGTCGCTTCTGGGAAGATGCTTTTAATTGTTTTATTATCGATGACATCAATTTGGTAGCAGCCTTTGAGTGGTGGCAAGATTATGTGCATAGTATACTTTCAGTACTTGCATATCCTTGGTTCCTTGACTGGCGTGGGATAAGAACTTCTTGTTTTATGTTCTTTGGATACACAAGCAGCAGAAGTCAAACTTCCTCCTTCTCAGCTCATGGCTGGTGGTTAAGGCACGGGCCATTGATGCAGATCAATCAAGTGTCCTCCTCTTTAATTATTTGGATTGGTGGTGCATACATCTGGAGGTGCACTGGTGAGCCATGACTATTGGTGCTCAGATTGCGCATAATGTAATTGATCTTTCCCAGACCTACAAATAATCAACACTGCATTTCCGCGTGCCTTTGGTAAAATGCAAATGAGAAGTAGACAGGTGCCTCATGTGCTTTTTTGTTCAGTAGGACAGCCTGCTTCCAAGGTTTACGAGTCGATGAGTCGTTCCGAGGTTGAGACTCGTAGACTAAACGTGACCAATTTCATATGGATATATACTAGCTATTTGCTAGGAGGTGGTATGATCTTCATTGTACTAAAATCATTCTTATACAGACTACCAAATATTAGTGGCTTGGGCACTTTCGAGGGCTGCTGCTTGGATTCTTCATGTGATTTGAATAAGTATACAAGCCCTTTGTGTACAAGTTTGTTGATAAATTGGTGATAGCTTGTTTCCAAGTGGTTTAGTTAGTCAAGTATCAGACTGTAGATTATTCATACCTTTGCTTTCATGAACACAAGAATGATACATTCAAAATCTGTTCAACAAAAAAAATCATATGTTCAATACTATTTTTATTTCTTGATAATGATGTCGGGATAATGAAGCTCTAGCCTTTGTCTGGTACCATGATGTCACACATAGTGATGTCTTGACGAAGGAAGGTGTGTCTGTTATATATATACCATCAGGTCAGCCGATAGTTGACAAAGAAGTACGCAAAGACGTTAGCCTTGGAGCAGCGACCACAATTCCATCGGAAAACCCGTGACGGCCTACACAGTCATCAATTGTGAGGTGTGTTAGGCTTCCGGACGCAATGTCGCCAATGCGGTAGAAGCATTTAACGAGACTCAGATGCTCAAGAACAGGGTACCCGGAACGGAGCTGCTCTGCAAAGCTATCGTCCAATTGTACACCATGAAGGAGTATTCTTGTGAGGCGATATGATTTCGATACCAAATCAGGAAGGAACCATTTTTCCCATCCCCAACTTGAGTCCATGTGAATGTCGATCACCGCAGGGCTGCGTTGGACGCCGGTGCTGATCCATCTCGAGCACGCCTGCCTATCATCATAGTTTACAGCCGGGACATGTATCCGGAGCCTATCCAAGGACGGGGCGCTGTGAAGCAGCAAGAGCTTGTCGCTGAACTCCTCGAACGGCCGCCACTCTTTGGCGCATACCTTCATTCGTCCGTAATCTGTTACGCAGCACTTTCGACTTCGACAGCGGCGGGCTTGACGGCGGAACACTGCGAAGTCAATGTCGAGGCACGGCACCGAGCGCCAGATGTGCCTCCACCTCCGTGAGAGCACGCTTGATCGGACCACCTGCTGGGACTCGAGGAAGGAGAGGATGCTCTTGATGAGGCAGTCGGGCAGGTCGCTTAGACGGTCATCTTGGGCGCCGCGGATCCGCTTGCTGGGTGGCTCCATAGGCTGATTCTCGGTGGCATGAATCCGCTTGCTGGGTGGCTCCATCGATCGATCCATCTCCCGCCGGGATCTGGTCGGATTCCCCGACGATGTAGACCTAGCTAGCTAGGGCGAAGGAGAGGCTGCCCTGTGCCCTCCGATCTGTTCCACTTGAAAACATATTCAGTTTCGTTACGTTTCCCTTGAAAACATATTTTTCGCGAGTTTGGAGCAGATTGTCACGCGCCCTTTTTTTTAGACGCCAATTGGCCGATATATATACCTGACGTCTGGTTTGGGAGGTCCCGGACCGAATGGATCGTTCGGTGTAACGATCGATCGAACCGAACGTCCGTGTGGGAGCAACCCAGTACGAACGTTTCTTCGTGCGAACTAATTTTACTGGCCCAATAGGCACAATCCAGTCGGCCAAAAAAAAGGTAAACAAGGCACCGTAGTAGAGAAAAAGACATATTACAGAAAACATATATTCCCTACTGAAAAAAATAGTGGGAAAACATATTACAGAAATAGACATGGCAAAAATGTCGTGGCAAAAATGCGGTTGGATGGTTAGAGGGATTGTGGTATTGCCAGCTCACCAGGGTTCAAATCCTGGTGCTCGCATTTTTTCCTGAATTTATTTTAGGATTCCCGGCGATGCGCATTCAGTGGGAGGAGACGTTCCCGTCGACGACGAGGCGCCTACGGTGACTTCGTAAATCTCAAGATGATATGCCGGCTCAACCTTTCAGAGGCGCTCATAGGGTAGGGTGTGCGTGTGTGCGTTCATAGGGGTGAGTGTATGCGCGTGTATATGAGCGCTTGTGTCTGTACTGATATTCAAAAAAAATAATAACTGAAATTGCCACAATCTAGATTTGCCATGGTCAAAATTTAAAGAATTTTCTGTGGTCCAAAAACTAAATTTCCATGGTCAAATAACTGAAATTGCCCACGTTAGAGAAAAATAAAAATTATATACATTTGACCTGTGTCAATGAATGCAAAAAAAATGCCATGGCAAAATTTGCCATGTTATAAAAAAATTGACCGATGCTAAAAATAAAAAAGGATAATAAAAATGCCTTGCTAGAGAAAGAAGATATCATCGATTTTTAAGTGAAGTTAAAGAAATTGTGGTGGTCCAAAATTTAATTTCCCATGGTGAAATAACTGAAATTGCCTGTGTTTGAGAAAAAAGAAATAACATGCATTTGACGCATGTCAATGAATGCAAAAAAAAAAAAAATCATGGCAAAAACATTTGCAGACATGTGCACTCTCAAGTGAACATTTGTAGAGCTTTTGTGCTAGATTGCGTATCATCAACATTTTGTACGTGCAGGAGAATTGTTACTATAACCTCAGTATGAAATAGCAAGTGGAAGGAGATGCAAGCTTCTTCTGAACCTGCTCTACTTCAGTTCCCAAATAATAAAAAATGGTCAGACATTTAATGGTTTCTAAATAGTCACTACCTACCAATTTAGAAATCGGAACATTTCAAATGCTTTAACGGGGTAAAAAATGTGCGCGACGATAGCACACATGCAGACACATCATTGCTTTTGATATGACATCAAGCTATGCATCAGATCGGCAGATCAAAATCAGCTGGCCTGTATACCAATCATCGAGCAAGCGAATATATTTGATGCACCCATCACTTCCTCATCCTAGACCCGCATCAGCATCTGTGGATTGGTGAAACAACATAAACTTCCCGTGTAAACCAACAGCAAATACATGGCTACAAAGTAAATATAACTCGCAGCAAGTATATCAATTTCTACACTACTCTTCATCGGCGGCGGTTGCTATTCTGGTGCGCCGGTCCTGTGGAGCCTTAGCACGACGACTTCCCGACTGTCTACTACAACGAGTTTTGCCCGGCTTCAATGAAGGAGGGGCGATGACGGCGGCGCGCCTTCGGCTTGCTCCAGTGTTTGTAGTCGTCGCTAGATGGTCAATTTACCTGGATGTAATTTTTATTATTTCTAGTGTGCTTTGTACTACCATGAAAGTTGATGAATAGATTGGAAGTTTTCTTGCAAAAAAAAAACAAGTATACCAATTTCTGCTTGTGATGCATGAAAATGACACTGGATATTTTCAGGGAGGCACCTACCATATTGCATGTTAACAGTGAATTACAGGAAAAGGAACCTACCAATCAAGGTACCTATCACATTGCCCTGTAACGGTGAATTGCATAAAAAGAACGTACCAATAAGGGAACAAGACTTCAAATATGTGCTTTGCAAATGTTATGATGATTAAGCAACCCACTGTTTCTACGAACCCACAAGCTGTCATTTCCATGTGTGTATGTGATTAAGCGACCCGTTTGTACGAAAAGAATGCACTACACTGAGGTTTTGATTCAAAAAAATATTCAAAAATGGAAACAACGTTAAGCCAGATGTAGAGGAGAAAATAATGATACCAAAAAGGGTGTAGGTGAACAAGTGATATGATAGAACAACATAGGAACCTGATTAAATACATTCTAACCAGGGAAGCAAAAGCAAAAACTCACTGGTGCATCCATGTATACAAATGTTTCTTACTATTATGTTTTGGTATATTTTTTCCTATAAGAACAAAGTTACTTATCCATAGCAGAAAGTCGACAGACATACCTAAATTAATCTGTTCCCGTAAATTAACTAAGATAATCTACAATCATATGTGGAGCTACCAGACAAACTATATTTGTGTTATACTACCGTTTCAAAACTGTTGTTTGGAGCAGAAACATGGGGTTGTTGTAATTTGAAGATTTCTACTCATACACAGGTTATATATAAGAATAAGATAATCATTTCGAAATGACATGAACAACTCAAGCAACTCAAAAATTAAATACCTGATCTTATTTCTTTGTCAAATGACGCTGAGACCAAGATAAATAAAAGTAAGAAAAGAGTACATAACAAGCTCACCGCTTCATATAGTTGGTGCACACAATGATGGTGGGAGACCAGCATATAGTTCACCAGGCAAGATGGGTTTGCTCAGTGTAGCGAACAACTCGACCTGCAATGTCTTCACATTGACCGAAAAGTATCCAAACTTCAGATTCTCTTGTGAAGACGTGGTGTACAACGCTTCCATGAGCAAGTATCCCCCGGCAACACCCACCAGAATCGCCCGCTTTACCGGCAATGGGATGACCTTCTCTGAGTGCCATTGGTTATTTCTCAGAATGGAATACGTGAGCCAATAACGGTCATCTTCACTTTCCTCATCATAGACTTTAGTGAGCATCCCGAGCATCCCTTCTGCTGCCTCGACGATAACAAAACTATTAAGATCTCGTCGTTCAGGTGGGAGGTTGATAGTAGAGAACTCCATTGTGCGCACTTCAAGCACAAGCAACTCGTTCCGAAAATGCAAATGCCAGTAGAAGCATCCATGGACGAATTGCCGATTGCAGAATCCACTCACAGAGTTGAGCAATGCAGGAGATGTATCTTGAGCACCCCATTGATCATAAGTAAGAACATGCCATTGTCCATCCAAAGAGGAGAAGACAAGAAGCAGCAGATTCATTCTGCATTGAGCCAAACAAATCACTCTAAATGATACAGGGTCCTCCTCATCATCGCCAGGTGCAAGGAAAGTCTCCAGTTTGAGCAGGTCCGGCCGACGGACCAGTGCTTTCAGGTCGCCCGGGACGGCGGGCAGCAGGACGTAGCGGCGGTGCACGGGATCGCACACAGCAAGGTCCCTGATAAAAAATAGGTAGTAGTGTGAGTCACACACCTCAGAGCCAACGAGAATGCGCCTGCCACTTTCTTCATTGACCGGGGCACTGGCAAGGAGGGCTCTGTTGGCCCAAACTATCTACTGGCAGAACTGCCGAGGATCAGAGGCACAGACGATCTATACTGCAGCTAACTGAAGCTAGCAGGACACAAGTGAAGCACGCACACACTCGTTGTGGAGATGCTCACGTAGTGAGGCTGGTTGTAGTACTACTACTCTTGGATTGCTTTGGTGCTAACTTTAGTGAGTTACAACGGGAGGGGTGGTGCTGTTTATATAGCACTTACAAACCGACATATGAACTAAGATATTTCTACTAGCTGCCCACCTCAGCTCATACGTGTACTAGACTAGAAACTACTACTAGTTACTACCTAGCTTGCCTTAACTAGTAAGTCATGCAAGTGCTGCCGACTTGCCGACCTGCCATTTTACTTCGTAGGTAAGTAATTTGCTGCTGCTGCTGTTGCCGACATGCAGCCATGCATTTATCTGAGACGTAAATGCTGCTGCTGCTGTTGTGTGCACCGGAAGACCAAGTTTGACTCAACATTCTCCCCCTCAAACTTGTCGAAGGAGCCTGGTGTCGTTGATCCCGATCTTGTCGCGTAGCTCCTGGAACCGGACACGGCCAAGTGACTTGGTCAGGATGTCCGCCTTCTGCTCACCAGTCCTGATGAACTCCACGATGACCGTGCCTTTCTCGACGCAGTCACGTATGAAGTGATAGCGGAGATCGATATGCTTGCTGCGGTCGTGAAGCACTGGATTCTTGCAGAGGGAAATCGCCGACTTGTTGTCGACGAAGATGACCGCAGGGGCGGTGTCCTGATTCAGCATCTCGCCGAGAAGGCGAGCAAGCCAAATCCCCTGACATGCCGCTGTAGCTGCCGCGATGTACTCTGCCTCGCACGAAGATACAGCGACAACCTTCTGCCTCACCGATTGCCAGCTGACGGGACTATTTCCGAGAAGGAATAGTATGCCCGAGGTGCTCTTCCGAGAGTCCACGTCACCAGCGTGGTCGGAGTCGCTGTACCCGACCAAGCTCTCGCCGTCGCCACGACGGTACACGCATCCATGCGTGAGCGTACCCGCGATGTACCGGAGCAGGTGCTTGACGGCAGCGAGGTGATCGCTTGCCGGAGCTTCCATGAACCTACTCAGGTACCCGACAACAAACGTGATGTCCGGTCGAGTGTGCACGAGGTACCTGAGACTCCCGATGATGCTACGGTAGAGTGTGGCATCCACCGCCTTCTCGGGGCTCTCCTTGCTGAGCTTCAGCCGTGCCTCCATTGGAGCGTGCACGGCATGGCAGTCCTTCATGCCTGCTCGCTCAAGCATCTTGGTAGCGTAGGCCGTCTGCGTGATCGTGATGCGACCACCCTCCTAGTTCACCTCCAGCCCAAGGTAGTACCGGAGCAGCCCGAGGTCGCTCATACTGAAGAGACGATGCATCTCTCCCTTGAAGCGTTGAACCTCTTCAGGCTTTGCCCCGGCGATGACCAGGTCGTCGACGTAGATGCCGACGATGAGCAGCGTGTTCGCGGTGCCACGCGAATACACACCATGCTCAGAAGCGCTGCGTGAGAACCCAAGGGATGCGAGGCTAGCATCGAGCTTGGCGTTCCACGCCCTTGGGGCTAGCCGGAGACCATACAGGGCCTTATGTAGTCGATACACGCCCTGCTCGTGGCCCTTTGCAACAAACCCGGGTGGCTGGGAGACGTACACCTCCTCGTTAAGGTCACCATTGAGAAATGCCGACTTGACATACATGTGGTGTACCTCCCACCCGCGGTGAACGGCCACGGCAAGGATGAGCCGCACCGACTCCAGCCTTGCCACCGGAGCGAAGACTTCCTCGAAGTCCACTCCCTCACGCTGCACGTAGCCCTTTGCGACGAGGCGCGCCTTGTGCTTGACAATGGCGCCGTGCTCGTCCTTCTTCACCTTGAACACCCACTTGAGCCCGATGGCTCGGTGCCCAGCAGGCAGTGTGGTGAGTGTCCAAGTGGCGTTGTCGTTGATCGACGCCAGCTCGTCCAGCATCGCGTGGCGCCAGCAATCCTCTTGCTCGGCCTCCGCGAACGTGGTCGGCTCCTCGCCGGCCATCAGATGCAAGACCTCGTCGTCATCAGCGTCCTCATCCTCGGGCTGTTGCGGTGTTGCCGCAGCCTCGCCGAGGAGATCCCCCATGCGCCGAAACCTGTGGGGGGCGCCAACGCTGTCGTCGGCGTCGAACAGCTCCGACCTCGCCGTTGGCGGGGTTGCGAACTGCCTCCCGGGACCCACGTTGCTTGACGTCGTGGTGTCCGGCGACACCGTACCTGGGGACGGTGTTCTCGGGGTTGCTGTTCCCGGATCCACACCTCCTAAGCTTCCCGGGGTGGCACTTCCCGGGGTCTTGCTTCTCGGGGTTGTAGAGTACATCGGGTACTCCACAGTGAAGGAGCTGCTTGCCGGGGCCTCCCCCGACACCTCCCAAGTCCATCGCGCGTCTTCGTCGAAGATGACATCGCGCGAGACATGCACACGCTTTGAGACGGGGTCGTACATCTTGTACGCCTTAGAGCCCGTCTCATAGCCCATGAACACCATCGGGGTGCTCCTGTCGTCGAGCTTCTTCAGCTGTGGGCGCGCCGTCTTGACATGCCCGACGCAGCCAAAGGTGCAGAGGAAGCATACATCGGGCTTCCTTCCGTACCACGCCTCATAAGGCGTCTTGCCATCGACGCTCCTTGTGAAGGAGCGGTTGAGGATGAAGACGGCCGTGAGCACGGCCTCCCCCCAATACGTGCTCGTCACCTGCTTTTCCTTGAGCATGCAGCGTGCCATCCCAAGCACCGTCTGGTTCCTCCGCTCGACGACGCCGTTCTGCTGCGGCAAGTAAGGGGCTGTGAGGTGATGTTGCACCCCTTTCTCGTCGCAGTGCTTGTAGAACGTGGCCGACGTGAACTCGCCGCCACGGTCCGTGCGCAGCACGCGCAGCTTGTGGCCACACTCGACCTCTGCTGCCGCTTGCTACTTGACGATGGCTTGCTCCGCCTCATCCTTGGAGGCGAGGAGCAGCACCCACATGAACCTGCTATAGTCGTCGACGAGCAGCAGGATGTAGCGACGCCCCCCTGGCGTTGCCGGGGTGATTGGGCCGCAGAGGTCCCCATGAACCAGCTCCAGGGGTTTCTGCACCCGATAGCGTGCCTTCTCGGGAAACGGCAGACGCCGCTGCTTCCCCGCAAGACATGCATCACATAGCTCGTCGGCGTGCTCGATGTGAGGTAGCCCACGAACGAGGTTGCCTTGCGCCATCTTTCGCAACCCGTCGAAGTGCTGGTGTCCTAGCCGGGCATGCCAACGCCACGCGTCGGAGACATGACCCATGGCAAGGCACACAGGATGCACGGGTTGAAAGAAGAATTTATAGTGGCGGTTTGGCGAGCGGGTAACCTCGATAAGCAGCCTCTTCTGCTGGTCGCGCACGGTGAGAACACCGCGCCGGATGCCGATGTCGAACCAGCCCTCGTCGAGCTGTCCAACACTCACGACGCTGCTCTTGAGCGCCGGGATGAAGTAGACGTCCGTGAACGCCCTGTGATCACCCCCTTTGTCGGCGAAGACGACGGTCCCGCGCCCGTGGATCTCCACCACGGATCCGTCCGCGAACCGCACCTTCCCGGTGATTGAGCGGTCCAGCTCCGCGAACGCGTCGATGGAACCAGTCATGTGGTTCGTGGCGCCGGTGTCGAGGAACCAACCCTCACTTTTCTTGCCGCCTACAAGCGTGGGTGTGGTCACGGCTCTCTCCTCGTTGAGGAAGACGTAGCCGCACGCACATGCCGTTGTCAGGGAGCCATCTCCCGACAACACGGTGGACCCCGAACACTTTGTTGTCGGGGTGTGGCTGACTTGAGTCTCCGTGCGCTCCTGCACGGAGTCGATGGTCGCCAGCATCATGGTCGGAGCATGGTCCGCCATATGCGTCGTTGCCGCGCCAACTTGCGCGATATTGTCGGCTCCCGAGGTTGTCGGGGACGCCGTCGCCGGGGTGTGGCTCCCCCACACCCGAGCCTTCATCGCCTCCCAGTCGACAGGCCCCGAGAACGTCGTTGTCGAGGTGTGGCCTGTCACTGGAGTGATGGTTCCCGTGGACGGGCTCCGTGCCTCCTGCACGGAATGGGTGGATGTCGGGGCCGTGGTCGTGGGAGACGCTGAGCTCTCCTGCACGGGCTCGACTCTTGCCAGCATCATTGCCGGCCCACCATCCACGTCAGCCTGGACGAGGTTTGCCGTTGCCGCGGCTGCCTCGTCGGCTTTCCTCCTGTGGCAATCCCGGATCCAGTGACCCGGCATGTTGCAGTAGCGGCACTTGCCACCGTTGCCAGCGCCTCGCCCTGCCTGGCTTGGCCTGCGACCGCGGTTGCCACCACCGCTCTGGGTGCGGCCTCCGCCCGCCGCGACCTCGCTTCCCGTGGGGCACCTCCCCACCGCCGGAAGAGCGTCGCCGCGCGCGCTGCTGAAGCTGCGCCCCCTCGCTCCCTGGTGAGCAGTAGTTCGCCGCCAGCACGGTTGTTGGCGTCGTCGCCGCGCTCCTCGACGACCTTCAGCCGCCCTACCAGCTCCTCGATCGTCATGGTGGAGAGATCCACCAAGCTCTCGATGGACCAGGCCAGTTGCTTGTACTGCCTGGGGACGACGCGGAGAAACTTGAGAATCACCATCTTGTTGTCGATGGGATCTCCGAGCGTTGCGAGCTCGTTGACGAGACCTTGCAGCCGCAAGGCGAAGTCGTCGACTTGTTCACCGGCCTTGAACCGGATCTCCTCGTACTGGAGGCGCAAGGTCTGGGCCTTCGACTCCCGTACGCGCTCCACGCCGATGCGCAGAGTCTTGATGGTCTCCCATGCTTCCTTGGCCGTCTTCTTGGCGCCAAGGGTGAGCACCATCTCCTCTGGGACGGAGCGCAAGATCGCCTCCATCGCCAGCCGATCCTCCTCGTACTCGACATCGCCGGTTTCCACGGCTTTCCACATATGCCGCGCCTCCATGATGACTTTCATCATGACCGACCAACTGGGGTAGTTGGTCCGCGTGAGGAGAGGGAAGGAGGTGCTGGACATGCCCACGTCTCGCACGGAGCGTGGCGCACCCAGCTCACCTCCCGGCCTGCCTCGCAGCGCGAGCGCGTCCGCCGCACGGGTGTCCTCAGCCGAGCTCTGCTCGGCGGTCTTGGAACCGTCGTCGGCGACGCCTCCTTTCGGCATATGCTTCGGCATAACCTGAGGCTCTGATACCAATTGTTGGCCCAAACTATCTACTGGCAGAACTGCCGAGGATCAGAGGCACAGACGATCTATACTGCAGCTAACTGAAGCTAGCAGGACACAAGTGAAGCACGCACACACTCGTTGTGGAGATGCTCACGTAGTGAGGCTGGTTGTAGTACTACTACTCTTGGATTGCTTTGGTGCTAACTTTAGTGAGTTACAACGGGAGGGGTGGTGCTGTTTATATAGCACTTACAAACCGACATATGAACTAAGATATTTCTACTAGCTGCCCACCCCAGCTCATACGTGTACTAGACTAGAAACTACTACTAGTTACTACCTAGCTTGCCTTAACTAGTAAGTCACGCAAGTGCTGCCGACTTGCCGACCTGCCATTTTACTTCGTAGGTAAGTAATTTGCTGCTGCTGCGGTTGCCGACATGCAGCCATGCATTTATCTGAGACGTAAATGCTGCTGCTGCCGTTGTGTGAACCGGAAGACCAAGTTTGACTCAACAGGCTCGTCCGTGAAGGAAGTTAATTGGACTCCAGGAACGGCCGGCTGTGGAGGGGAGGAAGGATGTGCAAGAGAAGTCGAAGCCGGCGAAGGGGCGGGCGGCGGCGGCGGAGGGGTGCGGCGGCTGGGCAGGGACGAATGGTTCGTGGAGCTGGAGTATGCCAATGAGAGGCGGCGGGTGGAGGGCGCGGTAGCGGCGCAGGAAGGCGTGGTCGGCGATGACGCAGCGGAAGGAGGCGCGAGCGGTGGAGGCGCGGGCGAGGTCAGCCGGAGTGGGGAGGCGGGAAAAGATTTCCTCGAGCAGCTCATCCTGGATATCGGCGATGGACGGCGCCGGCGACGCCATGACCCATGAGCGTGGTCGTGCCTTCTGCTGCCCCGGCGCGTGGTGGACGTCAAGTGAAGAAAATGAGGAATGGGAGCAGGGTGGAAGCTCGTGTTTCTTTTCTTGATGGGTGGAAGTTCGTGATTTGAGGGCACTAATTAATCCCGGATTTTGTGGAAGCCGATTGATTGAACAGTTGCAGGAAAACTAATTAATCGAGCGTAAAGACTTTCCGCCTAAGGCAATTTGCTTCCTTACAAAGTATATTTTCTCCCAAATCAGAAGTGTCACACATGTGACACAAAGCACATCAGACCTGACGTTTTCTATAACTAAAGTCGTCAACTGAAAAAAGAAAATCCCCCAAAAAACTGAAACTTATCATCCGAAAAAGAAGTTGTCATCCTCATGTCACTAAACATGCCATAAAAAAATGTTTGAAATTGTCATATGTTCGTGTCACACGGATGACACATATGAGCGCCCCATTTTTTTAAGCAGTGTTGTATGAATGATAGTTGTGATATGACCCTACAACCTTTGCAAAAAGGATGACCGGATCCTTGAATTTATCATTGTGCTAGTTTCAATTTTATTGTGAACTACTAGGGATCAGACTACTAATCCTAGCGTCCCATCAGACCGGAAACCACTAGGGATTAGTATTCCATCAGACTAGGCTAGAGCCATTGGATTAGAGAGTTAACTAGCAGATTTTGATGGGTGCTTACAATGTGGGCTTGTTTCCACGTAACATGGTTTCTGATTTGAGTTTGCTTCCTACCAAAAAAGTAGCCTAAAATCACGTGATTACTTCCTACCAAAACTGCACCCTATAATCATGTGATTTGAGTTTGCTTCCTACTTGTTCTCAAGAAGAAATAAAGTGTGCTTCCTACCGTAACTACAGTTAAAATCATGTGACCATACAATTTTATATCCATTTGTTTCTAAGTTTTTTGTTCCATATTTTTCCTATTTATCTAAAAAAATAGTAAATGGAAATTTTCTTCTAATACTACTCCCTCCGTTCCTTTATATAAGGTGCATTTGTTTTTTTGATAAAATTTCAGAATGTAAGGTGCATTTGTTCTAATTCCTCACAATTCCCTTGTTAGCCCTCTAGAAAAAAGGAAACTATCTTCCTGCTGATTGTCTGTATCTCTCCTTGTACCAAAAGAAGGAAATTATCTCTCTTTCAATTGCATGTATCTCTTACTTTCCTAGACTAACTGATTAGTTGCCACTAACCAGCAAATTTGCCAAGGGTAAGTTCATCGTAACATGTCCATAATTATGTACCTTGGTCACCGTGCCGAAAATAATACACCTTACATAAAGGAATGGAGGGAGTATTACTGAAGGGCCAATTTTTTGGGCAGCTTAAAAAATAAACTGCCTCTTCTTCTCAGCTTAAAAACAGAAGCCGCTCCTCAAATTTGTTCCGACTTCTAAACTAGTTATCCCATAAGGAGTTTAGAAGTCACATTGAATAAGAGAGGATTGGGTAACCGGGGGGAGAAAGCGGCTTATTTTTTAAGCTGCCAAAAGAACTCGACCAAGTGTGCTTTCTGGAATGGACACGTGCAAGGCCCCCGGATCGCTCGCACGGGGAGGCTAGGGCAACGCATCCTTCCGCACTGGCAGCGGCCACCCCTGGCTCCTTCTCCCCTCGCCGTCGCAGGCTTTCGTCTCTGGGGAAAAGTCCCCGATAGGTGTCGGCGGCAGCAGCAGGCCCAGCGCCCGCTCATAGCTCCCTGGCCACCCCTTGACTCTTATGCCAGATATGCACACAATGGTAGCTCTGGCGGCGGTGCACCTGCTCGCGGCCCCCGTGATTGCGGTGCCATGCTTGGTGGCAGCGGCTCGCCGGTGAGGCTCAGTCGACGCTTCATGCATGCATCCGCGCAGATTTGATCGTGTGGCTTAGCTCCCTTGACCTCATGCGCCACATGGGCGATGGACTTGGACCCGCGTGCATCTGGCCGTGGGGTTGGTGCACTTGATGAGAGTCGTTGCGGCACGAGGTCTCGTCGGTGATGCCTCGGGCTGGCACGCTGCTAGCCCAGGCTTGATTCCGTCTAACTGCTCTACTACTGGTAGCCCTCGCCAGCTTGTGTTTACCACAATGGCATCTGACCGTAGCGGAAACAACTGGCCTCTTGAGATCCGGATTGCAGTGACTACTGATAGATATTTGGGAGGTTTCTTCTCCAGATCTGGTGGCTGCTGTCAGCATCTCATAATGGCATGGTTGTGGGATGCTGATGAAAAGCTCCACCGTGGGTTTTCGTGACTATCACTCCGGTCGGTTCAACTTCGATGATAAGATGCAATCTATGGACGATGACTTATGCAGAGGGTATAGTTGTGTAGCAGTGGCGAAGGAATTTTTAGCCAAGTGCATGTAGCTGACGGGATTGCAGAAAAGGGGCGGCGACAACACATGATTGACTTCAATTATTTGGTACTTCTTGAGTACTCAGTCTAGAGCTCCGGAGTGAAAAAACTAGGTCTGACCAATTTGGTTACACCGGCAATGCCGATGTGTTTGCGTTGTTACCTTATTATTGTTCGGATATTCTTGGACTTATTCTTCCACGTGAAAACCTAGAATCTGGCCTTTGGTAGTTGGGTCCGGGGACGATGACGCCTGAGTGAGCATCGTTCTCTTTGAAGGCATTGTTGTCGAAGAACATTATTTTCCTTATGGTGTCACAAGATGGTCGATGCAGATATGGTCGTTGTTATAGTTTGCTGATAGTTGTTGATCGTTTGGTTTTCTTTTTCGGTAAGGCATAGCTTTGGTCTTGCTTGACTTTGCTATATGTTGGCGTGTTTATTTATGTGTGTGAGTTCATGTTGATTGTGGGCATCCTAACTATGCAAAGGATGGGTGTATGCTCATTGTATTTGTATTAATAAAATCCATCCTTTATTGAAACACTTAAGTGTGCTTTGGAGTTCTGCTTCTAATGCAAATTGGATTTGTTGTCATATGTCCCACATACACCATAACACTTACTCACATTATAAACAAATACAAGAGTGTTTAGATCACTAGTTTGGTGATCTAAACGCTTTTATATTTTTTACGGAGGGAGTACTTAATTTGCTTCCATCGCATGAGACATTCTTCTTCCAACACTGCAAACCAACAAAAAATTCTACAAAGAATTCTTGGATCCATCTACTACCACTATAAAAAGAAGAGAGGGGCAGATCCAAATAATATTAACCGTCCATCTATAATATCTGATGGCTAATAATCCTCCCGTGTTTAACACAACAAGCCACGCATTAAGCCACTGACAATGCATCGATCGCTAATCCTCCTTCCCCCGTTTAAAAAAAACTGCTGCCAACGCACGCCCCCACGACCTCTCGCCCCCCCTCTTCCTCCTCCCCCTCCCAATGGACGCCAGGGCGGGCCTCCGCACGCCAATCCTCCCGCACTGTTCGCCGCCGCGCCGTTCCTCCGCAGCCGCGGGAGCCGCCGCGCCACCGCCCCGCCGTTCCTCCCGCTCCTTTCGCCGCGGGAGCCGCCGCGCCCATCGCCACCCAGCCATTCCTCCTGCTCTGTCCGCCGCGGGAGCCGCCGCGCCCTTCGCCGTCCCATCGCATGGTGGTCGGAGGGGTGAGATGATTGGCTCTGGTGGGTTCGGGCATGTCTACCTTGGGATGAATCTGGACACTGACGAGCTCCTCGCAGTAAAGCAACTGCTAGGCTTTTGCGATTTGGTGATCTGGTTTGCACTTTACTTGAAGTCATTCGTTACACCAAAACGACCCGGGAGAAAGCCCAAGTGAGTACCACTTCCCCAACCGATCTGGTTACAAATTTAGTTGTTGAGATTTTTCTTCATATGAAGTGATGATTTGTGGCTTCTGTTTCTACAATTAGGCGCATATAAGATAATTCAAGGAAGAATTACAGCTCCTCAAGAACCTTTTGCACCCCAATATTGCAGTGAGTAGATGAAATACTACTGATTACATATCAGATTTTTTTATTTAACTTCTGCCCGTAGTTGCTTAATCTTTTTTCTATGGTTTGAGATTAGGTGCACTATATATCTTGCTTGATCTATTTTTTTTTGTTCCAGCCGGCTCTTACCACTCCGACCTCCGTGCCGCGTCGGCAACTCCTCTACTATATCCTCCTCTGCTAATTTTGTTGATGAATAGCCTACCATTTCAATCTGTGAAATATTGCTGAATTTTGTAAACTTTCAGATCATGGTACTTACAACCAATGAAATCTTGCTGAACGTTTCAACCTCCGGGATTGGGTAGTCAATTTTGCATCATTGATATGACGGCTATGTAAAAAAGTCAGCAGTTACATCTACTTCCTTGTGTTGATGCTTCATGCTCAGCAAGTTTTCTTTCCCTTGAGTAGACTTGCCTCGGTCGGTTTGATCTTGTGCTGACAGACCCATACACCACATCTTGTAGAAGGGTGATATGGATTATGCTTGACCTCCATGACTTCACTCGAGTTAATTCCCTGCGATGCAATTCACACAATTATTCTCGACACCAACAATGATCACCCTGCGAGATGGGCTTCCTAATATTCTGTATTTCATTTTTCTTACGCTTATGGTACGATTGCAGTGGTTGGTTGGGCTAAGTGATGATTTGTTGGCTATAAGTTAACTGCAAATCAATTTTTTTTATCAAATGGCACATGATTCTGATTAAATCACGGCGATATATTTTCTTGTAGGGAGATAAGGAGGACAAAAAGGCATTGTGGATACATATATGAATACCCAACGGAAGAAGCAAAGGAAGGAATGCCAACAACAAGAGGCTGCAGCTAAAGGTCAAGACTACAGAGTTGAAGAAGAGATGCTACAAGTGCAAAGCTTGTGACCTTTTTCAAACAGTGGTGCAATCCTGATGTTATCGACTTAATTTTTCTCTTAAATCAAGACTTTTCTCTTACTGGTTCCTTAACTTTTGCATAAAGTTGAATCAAGAAATACATTAAGTTTTATTGTTAGATGTTCTCCTATACAATTGCTATTCCTTTAATGCTCTTATACAATTACTATCTTGAATAAGGATGTGACATGTATTAATATATGTATCCTGCTAATTTTGCAAGACAGTTTTTGATATGTAACTTCAAAATTAAAATGACTTCCTTTCATCACTTTCTAAATGAGGAAATTGGCGCATCTCTAATTGATATTTCATCTTGAACATTACTACATTTAATAGAATTATGATTGAATTGTATTTTTGAAAGAACTTACAACCTGAAGAAGTAGAGAAACTTAGTGTGTACAATAGGGTAATAAAGAGCAATTGCTTCTAATGACTTGGTTTTCTCTGTACCTCACATCGCATAGGATGATAGGGTCAAGCTTTCCACTTTTCCATTGTGAGCTTAGACGTTTGTTTGGTACTCCTTTTCTGTAAGTTTTTTTTATATAGGTCGATGAAATTAGGTTAAAGAGGTAGGCGAGGGGAGCAGGGAGGGGATGGTGACCTCGTGGCATGTACTCTGTATGCCTGCAGAGAGATTTATTGTTTCTAGACACATAAAACCCCCTTGATACATCGTTCTGGTTGCCATCTGCGAGTTTCTGTAACAACAGAGTAATTTATTTGGAAGCAATTGTTATTGAGGTAAGTGTCTTTCTGGGTAGTTTGCCGCAAGTATTTAACTTATGATTTCAGTTTGAGATATACAACCGGCAATCTGTAATCAATACTTCTTATCAGACAACTAGATGGGTTATAAAATTTATTTACAAATCTTGTACATAAGCTTAAGAAAATCCCTGCTACTTTGGGATATTGTGGTGTTAAATGACCGCTTCATCAATCATAATCCGAGGTGGTGTTTGTCCATCCAATGGCGAAGAATATTACAACAGAGAACTGCACCACCAAGCAAATTCACTCCAAGCCAAAATCTGATAAGGCATGTCGCGACGCTAGGAGGTGTTGTAGTGCTTGGTAGCCTGCCACGGTCCACAAGCATAGAGCCAAAGTTGTGAGTGGGTTGTCTTTGGTCTAAGGTTTTTCTAAATGCGTCAGAATTTATGTTTGTTTGTAACCTGAATCTTGCAGATGGTTTCTGGGCTGTAGCTACAATTTTGGCATCATACGGCGGTAACATAATAAGGTTCAGTTATGCGTTCATACTTCATACATTAAAAAATTATACGTACGAATTGACTGCATCAGTTGTTTTGCTTCTCCTATTCCCTTGAAAGGATTGCTTGATAAAAAGATGTTTTGCTTTTGCAGCCTTATTTCTTATCTAATTTCCGTAGTGGTGCTTATGTATAGTTGATTAATGAATGGTACGACCAAGTAGGCTGATGTCAAATGCTTTTACAGATCAGGGCAGAATTGATGCTGATTTTATATCTTGAAGTTTTTAAATCCTGTAACGAAACTATTGCCAATGCTTTGAGTACCCCCCTAAGGGCTCGCTTATATTTTTAATGCATACTTTTAATTTTTATCTTTTTCCTTTTTCGGTAGCCCTTAATAATCACCGCTAAGTTCCAGTCTACATAATACGAAACATAGAAGTATGCATTGCATAATTTTAGGCAGCAACATGAATTGTGGTTTAGGCAAGCATATATTTGTCCTAGCGTTGTATATATGGTGAGGCTTTTTCAATATGGTTGTTCTTAGATAACTCGATGATAACTACAAGTTGGTAAATTCAGTTCTTATTGGAGTCCTTTATTTTTATCCAGAACGAAAACAACGGTAATACCTTGTGTAACTTTGATTCAATAAATAAATTATATAATTCAGAACCTATTGTGGTATATGCCAAAAGGGTTTGGTATATACCAACATGCATCAAGTTTCTATCAGATGTCTCGAAATTTGTGAAATATTGCACCAACGTTCAGCTCTCAAACTATACTCATTGCTCTGACGACAGTAAGAATGTACAACACTAGGTTTGATTTGGTTCGAAATGCCTAATTAAGTTCCATCTTAATAATTTCTTACCTTTGCCTTGTGTAAAAATGCAGTTGTGCGGTCCATGTTTCATCCTATCGTGGAGATCTCTTGAGCTGCATTTTGTGGAAGCACATGAAAATGCAGGTTTTGATTGATGAATTGGTTGACTTAGCACCCATGAACTCGAGCTGAAAGTAAGTAGGCCTGTAACGAGCCAAGCCATGCAAGATACAAATAATTGTTGCCTTTGCATTATCTCTTTCTTCATGGTGTTTACATTGTACTGTAAATGCGGAACAAATATTGCGATATGATAGATGACAGTGAAATGCAGAATTTTGAGAGCTCATATGTGTGGGGTAGATTTCCCTTGATGCAGACCTGAAATTAAATAGGTATGCATTGACTCATCAGGAGAGAAATTTACGTCAATGGGTTTAATCTCAATATAAGCTTTCATTAGGTAAGTTTGTAATTTGCAAAGTACTGGATTAACATGATTTAATCTGGCATAGTATATGGAAGGTGCTACGAATCATTGGTGGAATTAAAAGTAGCTATGTGTGGATCAAAATTTAAAGATTTTCATATTCAAATTTTGAACTCGAATGAGACGTGCATTGCACGTGCAAGCTTACTAGTACATATATATAGATCAACTAAACATTTTCCCCTAGAAAAACATTTTGTCCCCTGCATATCAGATGCTTCCTGCTTGTAAGGCCTTGTACAATGCAAGGTGCTTAGATAAATAAACCGGGATTTTTCTGAAGCACCGGTGCCTATTTCTAGAGAAGAGACGCCTAATTAAGCGTCTACCCTACACAAATAAGCACCGGTGCTTTAGAAAAGCCTGGTTTATTTTTCTAAGCACCTACCCTAAGCACCTTGCATTGTACAAGGCCTAACATGCTTCACGGCATGCCTCCATTGACCACCACATGTCTTGCTCCCCGTAAGGAGGCCCCCTCCACCACCACTGAATAAAACAGGACGACAACAAAACGGTATGAAGCATGTGGACTGAAGCAAACCGAACAGTGTAGAATCACATGTACGAAGTATATGAAGGAAATTTAACTAACTGAGCAAACTTTACACCTCAAAGAAGCACATGTATATGACACATCTGAATCCTGCAAAACTTCCAGTTAAATTACATGCAGAAAAATTGTTTAATTGTTAAACTGTAAATTCCTAATCCAGATGTACTACTTCTGCACATATCTTTCCTGCACGTATCTGTATACGTACACATCAATGTTGCCTGCCCTGGACCAATTGTAATGATGAATCGATGATATGCACACTCCATCTATAAATCAATGATATGCACACTCGAGCACGGTATGGATTGAAATCTGCAAAACGAGCGACTGTATCATTTAGCCATGTTCGTGGTTCCACTCAATCCAAAGTTGTACGTGTACTAAGATGTTGCGCATTTTGCTTTGTCTGTTCCTTCTGTTCAAATTGTGCGGATTCGGTTGCAGGAGATATTTGAATTATGTATGAAGTACAAGCTCCTTGACATTTGCTTCCGCGGACCAATGGAATGTACAACCCCAGAGTAGTGCATACCCTGAATCATGGTTAATTAATTACCAGTGTTTATGCTTGTTTGGGTCTGATCAACTGAGACAACTCTGAAAACCTTTCACACCGCTTCTGCTCGGCATCGTCAATCAACTGCACCGCGTACGTTTTCAATATCTGAAAAGCCACCTGTTTCTCTTCAAATCTGTATATACGGATGGATACACAGTCCAGAGTTTTGCTACACAGTGAGAATACAGAAAACACCATACAGAGCTGAATGTCCTATCCTGTACAAAAAAAGAATTGTCCAATGAATACTCCATCCGTTCCCAAATACTTCCTCCGTTCCTAAATATTTGTCTTTTTAGAGATTTCAAATGGTTCCCACATATGGATGTATATAGACATATTTTAGAGCGTAGATTCACTCATTTTGCTCCGTATATAGTCACTTGTTGAAATCTCTAGAAAGACAAATATTTAGGAACGGAGGGAGTATTTGTCTTTCTAGAGATTTCAACAAGTGACTACATACGGAGCAAAATGTCTATATACATCCGTATGTGATAGTCCATTTGAAATCTCTAACAAGACAAATACTCCCTCTGTTCGGAAATACTTGTCGTAGAAATGACTAAAAATGGATGTATCTAACACTAAAATACGTCTAGATACGTTCATTCCTTCGACAAGTATTTCCGGACGGAGGGAGTATTTAGAAACGGAGGGAGTACATATCTAGCTAGATTCTTCTACTTGTTGCCAGATTCATGTTTCTACTTCTACTGAAGAATTTTTAGCAGTGGCGACTTTCACTTCAGTCGGTTCGACTTCGATGGTAAGATGCAAACTATGGACGACGACTTGATGCACAGGGTATGGTTGTGCAGCAGTGGCGTAGGAATTTTTAGCCAAGTGCATGTAGCTGGCGGAATCATAGAAAAGGGGTGGCGACATCACATGACTGACTTCAATTTGTTGGCACATGATTGATCAGTTACACATCTGATAGAACCATGACAATTTAATCAGAAATCATACATAGTATATTGATCAATTAAATATAGGATAGAAGCATGAAACAAATAAGAGAATTAAGATTGGAGGACTCAATACCTAGGTCAGATGCGTGACATGATGCCTACAGGGGAAGGCGCTGAAAATCCTGCAAATCTTCCAGTTAAATTACACACAGAAAAATTGTTTAATTGTTAAACTGTAAATTCCTAATCCGGATGTATCCTCTTCCCCTTCCCGTTCTGCAGGATGTGCTACTTCTGCTGCTCTGCACATATCCTTCCTCACGTATCTGTATACGTACAGATCAGTGTTGCCGGCCCAGAAAAAAAATTTAAGGATGAAAACGGAGCAAGAGCAGCAGAAGTATGGACTGAAATCTACCCAAATGAGCGACTGTATCATTTAGCCATGTTCGTGGTTCCACTCAATACAAAGTTGTATGTGTACTCACATGTTGGACATTTTGCTTTTCTGTTCCCTATGTTCAAATTATGGGGATTCGGTTGCGGGAGATATTTGAATTATGTATGAAGTACAAGCGGCTTGACATTTGCTTCCACGGACCAAGGGAACGTACCACCCCAGAGTACTGTGTACCCTGAATCATGGTTAATTAATTACCGGTGTTCAAGCACTTTCACGTTTGCGTCTGATCAACTGAGACAACTCTGTAAACCTTTCACCGCTTCCTTTCGGCATCGTCAATCGACTGCACCACGTACGTTTTCAATACTTGAAAAGCCACCTATTTCTCTTCTAATCTGTATATACGGATGGATACAAAGTCCAGAGTTTTGCTACACATTCAGAATACAGAAAACACCATACAAAGCTGAATGTCCTACCCTGTAAAAAAAAAAAAAGAATTGTCCAATGAAGATTAACTGGCAACAACATCCCAAACAAATACATGTCTAGCTAGATTCTTCTACTTGTTGCCAGATTCATCCTTCTACTTCTACTGAAGAAATGCTTCAGTTTAACTGGCAACACCACTCCCTGTTTAACTGGACAGTTTACATCAGTATAATATAAGATAGTCAGGGGGTCCAACTCAACTTTGCACTGCAGATTAATTAAACTACAGAGTATTAAAGAGCTTTTGCCCATCTCAAGCGTGGCCACATGGAGGGGAGCTTTTTTGCTTTAATTTGCTTATTAATTATTCTTGCAGTCATGTGGCAGTAAAGAAAGATTCCATTCTAAAAAATAATATATCGGTTGGGTTGGTTCCTAAAGTTCTAGCTGCGGGAGAACAAAGCATTGTTGCCATGCTCCTTTCTCAGATCTAATCTTTCATATACTTTATGCTCTGCTCTCTTCTCTGTCATCGAGCTGGAAACAAGAAGCAATGAAAAGCCAAACACCATGCCATCCTAAGCCACACACATCTGCATTCTTTTATCCACTTATCTCTGATCGATCTGAGAGCCAGAGACAACAAGGAGTTACTAATGGCTGAGTCGGCCTATAGCATCATGCTCAGCAATGTCAACACACTTGCAATTCAGGAGACCACACTCCTATGTGGAGTCACCCTTGAAGTGGAGTCCCTAAAAGATGAGCTCAAGCGGCTCCAAGGCTTCCTTAGAGACGCCGACGGCAAGCGGAGGCTCAGAGATGAAGATATTGTTGTCTTGGTCAGCCAGATCAGAGATGTGGGGTATGAGGCTGACAATGCCATTGAAGCGGTGGATCACATGCAGAAGAGAAACAGGCTCAAGAAGGGATTCATGGGCGCCATTGCAAGGTATGCTCGCCTACCAAGTGATTTGACTACCCTTCTCAATGTTGGTGTTGAAATTGAACACATCAAAAGGAAAATCTCTGAGATAGTTGAAAGTGCAAACCGCCTGGAAATAGTTGATTCGGGGAATGTGCCAATAGAAAATGTTCATGTTGATGATGAGTTCCAACAAGATTATCCTAAGCATCAAAACTATGAAGAAATTGTACTTGTTGGCTTTGAGGGTGAGTACGAAGAAATAGTGGAGAAATTAGTTGACACAGAGACGAGTCTTAGTGCTATCTCCATAGTTGCTATGGGTGGGGCAGGAAAGACAGCACTTGCTAAGAAAGTCTTCATGTCATGTAGAGTCCAAGAACACTTCCGCAAAACTGCTTGGGTTACTGTTTCTCAAAAATACAAAGGCATTGATTTACTCAAGGAAATTATGAAACAAATTATGGGGAGTACAGATGAGTCAATTGATAAATTGAATGAGTATGAGGTGGGACAAAAGATCCATGATTTCTTGTTGCAAACAAAATGCTTAGTGGTTCTTGATGATGTGTGGGAAACAGATACATGGGAGCAATTAAACAGAAGCATTAGAGCCTTTCCAGATGCAGCCAATGGTAGTAGAATACTTATAACCACACGAGAAGATATTGCAAATCATGTTCAAATGCCAACCCATGTTCATCCTTTGAAGAAGCTTGATGAAGAAAAAAGCTGGGAACTTTTGAGTAGCAAAGCCTTACCATCATACAAAAGGTCTGTCATACATGATGTGGATGAGTTTGAAAAACTTGGCAGAAAGCTTGCAAAGAAATGCGATGGGTTACCACTTGCACTTGCACTATTGGGGGGTTACCTATCAAAACATTTAAATGCACGAGAATGGTCGGATATACTCTTGGATTGGCCATCGACCAGAGATGGGCAGATGGTGCAAAACATTGTGGCTCGGAGTTACAAGGACTTGCCAAATCATTATTTAAAGTCTTGTTTCCTCTATATTGCTTCTTATCCCAAGGATTACATAATAGATGTGCCAAGACTTGTAGAATTATGGATAGCAGAAGGCTTCATTCCTCAGATACCAAACCATAAGCTAGAAGAAACAGCGCATAAGTACGTGGCCGAGTTGGCGCAGAGAAGCTTGGTAGAAGTTATTCAAAGAAGCAGGGCACATGGATGTATTGACATTATAAAGATTCATGATATCTTACATGACTGGTGTGCAGAAGAAGCAAGGCAAGATGGTTTTCTTGATGTGAGGAACAAAACTACGGGTGAGGCTTCATCTCCTGCTCTCTTGCTATATAGTTCAATTTTCTCTTTTAATATATGTCCTTATATGTGGCTAGCTTCTTTCTGACACGTGGAGCACTCTAAAAAAATGCAGGCCAAGTGGGTGAACCATCATCCTCAAATAACTTGGTATCCTATCGCCTAGTTTCCAGAGTTTGAGTAATGAGATTTTACCTAGGACAACAAATATCCGATCTTTGCTTGGCTTTGAACTTGATTCAGCGTCCGTTCCTAGACTGAGGTTCCTGAGAGTTCTTAGCATTGAAGACTCAACATTGAAAGGTTTCTCTACAGTGATCAGTGGCTGCATTCACCTAAGATATCTTAGGTTGGGACACTGTGGAGGTGTAGTGCTACCTTCCTCAATAGGCCAGCTCTTATACTTGCAGACTATAGATCTAAGGGACTCATACATGGAATCGCAAGTACCAATGTCCCTCTGGGATATCCCCAGTCTAAGGAATGTATACCTTGATGATGGGTTTTCACCGCCACCACCTGCAAAGAGTGTCCAACTACATCACAAAGAGCTCCAGACCTTGTTTTTGGGTGTTTCACATGTTGGCCCTAAATTGTGCTTTCATGACATGGTTATTTTCTTGGGCCAGATGAATCAACTAACAACCTTATTCTTGATGATGTTCCCCATGCCCATGGAGGTGTTTAACCTATTTGCAAACATGCCTCACCTTGTTGATATTACTCTTGGCCAATTCGGTGTGCTTGATAAGTTGCCTCATGAGTTCCCACAAAGTGTACGACGTGTTGTTCTATATGCTGATGTCATTATACAAGACCCAATGCCGATCCTAGAGAAGCTTCCATGTCTAGTGGTGCTGAAATTAGAGGGGTATGAAGGCAAAACTATGTCCTGCTCTGCCCAAGGGTTTCCTCAGCTGCAAGAGTTAGAACTTCACAGGTTTTCTATGGAGGAGTGGAGGACGGAGGAAGGGACAATGGCTAAACTCTCTCTCCTGGTACTTTGGGAGTGCGAGAAGATAAGCAAGCTTTGCGAGGGGTTGCTAGACCTTCCGTATCTCAATCACGTGACGTTGGCCGATGCGTCCCAGATTTCTGAAGAATGATAGCGCACTAAAGAAGCTGCTGCAGAAAGGATGCGAGGTACGTCGTACACAACTTAAGCTTAGTTAATTTGTTCCTCTTCCAATTTCGTTGCCACGAACTATATCAGCACATGTCTGTCTGTAGACACATGTAAATTAGTTTGAAATATGAAGACGGTTTGTCGTCGTTTAATGCTCAGCATGTTGGCTGAGCAAATCTCAAACTGTATATGCATTGAACCGCAGCAAATCAACCAATATTATTTGTTTGCTTCGATCTGTGAATAAATGTTAATTAGTGCAGGATCAACTTCATGACTCACTCTCAGCTAAGCTATTTTCTTGTTTGTACATTTTGCACAGGTCCAAGGGACGCGTCCCCAGCAATGCGATATGGTCTCATGCTGTACCTCTCATTATGTACAGGTCCAAGGGACGTGTCCTTGCAAGATGGGAAATATTTTCTAATTCCCTAGGCATTTATTAAGTCTCATTATGTACCTCCCTCAGTTAAACATGTGTAGCTGTTTGCCTGAATGTAATCTCGATCCCTAGTAAAAATGATTCTTCATCTTGACGATGCCGTGGCTTGTCTGTGTACGTGTTTATTTCTTTTCTGATTTATTAAACGGATTACAAGTGTATTATGTTAGCACCGTATTTGTGGCGTGTTTTTTTTCGTTTTCTGGACTGGACTCACATCAACTGTCTCTCCATCAAAACTGCCTCAACTGTTTGATTTCCCTTACACAAATCGGCGGTTGATTTAATAGCATAATAACGCGAGAGCGAAGAGTGTCTTTAAATTACCTGGCCGGAGACTTGCCCTCCGCACTCGATCTTGACGAGCTGCACGGCCTGGGTGACGCAATTACTGCTGGGAAGCAGGGGAGAGGTCTCATCAAGTGAGGTTTCTATTAATCGTTCTTTGAAATCTTCCAAGAAAACAGCACCTGGAAAGCATAGCACAAGCGTAAGCATGTTGTTGAGCAAAGAGATTGCACCATAAATGTGATGGGAAGACATTGATCAAATGGCTAGTATTCAGAAATAGCTAGTATTCCCAAGCAACAATGCAGATCAGGTAAGACCCACAGTATGTTATTTATGAAGTCAGCCAAAAGACTGAATAACTAAGAAATTTTGGTTTCGATATGCTGCTACCATTTCTAACTGTGTGAAGCGGCAGCTCTAATTCGGCAGGCAACATTGTCCTATGCTATGAATTCATAATTTTGCTGGAAACCTGTCCATTCTGCTCTCAAATTCAGAGCATGGACAATGACAGGAACAGCTAAACGTCCTATGACATGGCCACAGGAGCAGTAGCAGTACCGAGAGCCCGCAGGGTGCGTAGTCGAACGCGTCCGGCGGTCTCCGCCTGCTTCAGGGCCAGAATCTTCAGGCTGATGAGAAATTCCTGCACACCACCATTAAAACCTGTCGTCAGGAGGAGAAGTTAAGAGAGAAGAGGAGGAAGGCGTCACGTGCGAGCTCAGGATTGGAGACTCTTCGGGGCTCTGCGCGGCCGGCAGGGGTGGGTTCGCCGGCGGCGGGCGCGGCGTCTCCGTGACAAGGAGATAGCAGAGGGGAGAAGACAAGAGACTTGTGTTTTTTTTATAAGAGGCGAGACTACAAGGGATTGTTTTTTGAGACAAGAAGACAAGGGTTAGGTGTCCAGATACATGCGAGTTTTGGTGGGCTGAGATTCCCAATCTGAGTCGCCATGGGGCCCTACACTAAAACAAGGACCATGAGGCCCACCGTAAGAAGAAGGCCAAGAGACACCCGTCGATGTGTATGAAATGACACTGTTTGCATCCGGGCAACATAAGAAACATTATTGAGTGTGGTAATGACTGCAGCCATCTGCACTCCACGCTAGAAGAAATTCAAAAAAATACTAGAAAAATTCAAAAATTCCAATTTTTTGTGGTGGTAGATAATTTGACGCGTGAGGTGCGCCCCAAAATTCAACTCATTTGAGCATCTGAGCAGCTCTCGGCAAAAAAGACAAAATCAGGGTCTGTAAAAATGTTTACTGTTCACGCACTGTTTTGACCCGATTTGTCTTTTTTGCCGAGAGCTGCTCAGATGTCCAAATAAGTTGAATTTTGGGGCGCTCCTCACGCGTCAAATTATCTACCACCACAAAAAAAATTGGAATTTTTTGAATTTTTCTAGTATTTTTTTTGAATTTTTTGCTGAGAGGGAGCAGATGAGCCCGGGCACCGTTTTGAGTTTTCGACATTATTGTTGAGATAATGGTTGGTGGATGTATCTATGAGGTCTGTTTCGAACACTCTTTATGAGAGGGCTACCACACCTAGTAGGAACACTAATCTTGTCTACGATCTGACATAGTGAGGATTTGATCGATGCATCCAATGATATCGGTGTTCACATTTCTGTGAAACTAAAAACCAGGAAAAAATGTTTGATGCCTTGGAGATATCAAAAAATATTCTTGAGTATCAACCAATTGTGTTTGGTGGATCCAATGGCATTATGGAATGTTAAGTCCAAATATCTCATGTACATCATCTCTTGGTCTAAATAGATATTTCTCTACGTCTAGAGAATGAACTACCATGAGAGTTATGGATGGATAAGATTTGTCCACAATGAATTTCTCCAATATATTATGGATATAGACAACATAGTATAGCATACTGTAAAATGAAGGTGCTCAATTTGTAATAACGAGTGGTATTTTGGTTTACCCAAATCCTTCATTTTAAACTCTGTCTTTTAGATAATTACATGTGTCGTCGTTGCAGACACACAAACATGGATAGTCATCATTGTAGGAATAATCCTGTGTATCAGGATCTCACTACGTCAGTTGTACCATATGAACCGACAACAATAAGTCGTATGGTGACTTACTGATTTTACACAATGTTTGTTGCATTTTGTATTTCGATTCAGAATTGAGATTCCATCGGGAATCAATCATATATGTCAGAATCTAGTTATCCACGTGGATATGTAATCGGTACATCTATCAACTGCAGAAATAGATGATTTTATACTGCCAATGATATAATTTATCAGAAAGAAATTCCACCTCTGGAGAATAGTTGGGTATCTGCGTGAACCCTTGTGCTACAATACTTGCTCTCTGTTTCATCACCTTGTTGTTCTCAATCCTGTTTCCAGAAGAAAACTGGTGTAGGTATTGCTTATGAATACCTTCCCATTATTGAGCAAGATTATTTCCACCTAGATTATACCCGTTGCTTGAGTTCAGTGTGAGTGTTATGCTTTGCCATGGCCATGGTCTTTGGACTTGAATCATTTGAAAAGGTTTTGCAATCTAGTTGAGAAATATATGTCAACAATTGTAGACTTTCGGTTATATGTTTCTCCAGAATCTATATATCAATATGGAGTTGATGGAAATATCGTTACACATGGTGCTACTCGCGATTTCCCAATGCGGCTGAGTCGGGTATTCCGATGTCCCGGTCATTGTGTGCACTATGACCTGAGTTGGTAGAGGTTTACCATCCACTAGGTTTATACAACCCAATTAGGTGTCTATCAATGTAAAGTTGACTTGCATTCACTGATTCAAAGGCCTTGATATCCTTGCTTGCAAGAAGCTGAATCGTGATGTACTATTGTCGTACTTCTCCCCCTATTGCTTTGAATAGGGAGTTGAGTGGTTTTAGTTGATACCTCCACTCTTTCTGACATATTTTGCAGGATTGCATGACACCTTTATAGTTAGTAAATGAATCTGGCAGGTTATTTGTGAAGGAAAGATGCCCTAGAGGCAATAATAAAGTTATTATTTATTTCCTTATTTCATGATAAATGTTTATTATTCATACTAGAATTGTATTCACCGGAAACTAAGTACATGTGTGAATACATAGACAAAACATAGTGTCCCTAGTATGCCTCTACTTGACTAGCTCGTTAATCAAGGATGGTTATGTTTGCTAACCATAGACTTGTGTTGTCATTTGATGAACTGGACCACATCATTAGGAGAATGATGTGATGGACATGACCCATCCGTTAGCTTAGCATTATGATTGTTACAGTTTCATTGCTACTGCTTTCTTCATGACTTATACATGTTCCTAAGACTATGAGATTATGCAACTCCCGAATACCGGAGGAACACATTGTGTGCTATCAAACGTCACAAGGTGATTATAAAGATGCTCTACATGTGTCTCCGAAGGTTTTTGTTGGGTTGGCATAGATCGAGATTAGAATTTGTCACTCCGTATTTTGGAGAGGTATCTCTGGGCCCTCTTGGTAATGCTCATCACTATAAGCCTTGCAAGCAATGTGACTAATGAGTTAGTTGCGGGGTGAAGTATTACGGAACAAGTAAAGAGAATTGTCACTAACAAGATTGAACTAGGTATAATGATACCGACGATCGAATATCGGGCAAGTAACATACGATGACAAAGGGAACAACGTATGTTGTTATGCAGTTTGGCCAATAAAGATCTTCGTAGAATATGTAGGAGCCAATATCAGCATCCAAGTTCCATTATTGGTTATTGATCGGAGATGTGTCTCGATCATGTCTACATAGTTCTCGAACCCGTAGGGTCCGCACGCTTAACGTTCGATGACGATATGTATTATGAGTTATGTGTTTTTGATGACCGAAGTTTGTTCAGAGTCCCGGATGATATCACGGACGTGACGAGGAGTCTCGAAATGGTCGAGATATAAAGATTGATATATTGGAAGGCTATGTTTGGATATCGGAAATGTTCTGGAATGATTCGGGCATTTTCTGGAGTACCGGTAGGTTACCGGAACCCCCCTGTGGAAGTAATGGGCCTTATTGGGCTTTAGTGGAAAAGAGGGGAGGGCTGCAGGGTGGCCGCCCCCCTGGCTGGTCCGAATTGGACTAGGAGGGGGCGCCCCCCCCCCCTCTTTCCTTCTCCCTCTCCTATTCCTTCCCCCTCTCCTTTTAGGTGGAAACCAACAAGGACTTGTAGTCCTGGTAGGATTCCCCTTCTCCTGGTGCGCCTGGCCTAGGCCGGCCGTCCTCCCCTCCCTCCTTTATATACGGAGGCAAGGGCCACCCTAGAACACACAAGTTTCTCTTAATCGTGTGTGGTGCCCTCCTCCACAGTTACACACCTCGATCATACCATCATAGTGCTTAGGCGAAGCCCTGCGCCGGTAACATCATCACCGTCGCCACGCCGTAGTGCTGACGGAACTCACCCTCATCCTCAACTAGATCAAGAGTACGAGGGACATCATCTAGCTGAACATGTGCTGAACACGGAGGTGCCGTACGTTCGGTACTTGGATCGGTTGGATCGCGAAGAAGTTCGACTACATCAACCGCGTTACTAAACGCTTCCGCTTTCGGTCTACGAGGGTACGTGGACACACTCTCCTCTCTCGTTGCTATGCATCTCCTAGATAAATCTTGCGTGATCGTAGGAATTTTTTTGAAATTACTACGTTCCCCAACAGTGGCATTCGAGCCAGGTGTATGCGTAGATGTTTTGTGCACGAGTAGAACACAAAGAGTTGTGGGCGATAATAGTCATACTGCTTACCACCAACGTCTTACTTTGATTCGGCGATATTGTTGGATGAAGCGGCCCGGACAGACATTACAGGACCGCGTTCATGATACTGGTTCTACCGACATGCTTTTGCACATAGGTGGCTGGCAGGTGCCTATTTCTCCAACTTTAGTTGAATCGAGTTTGACTACGGCCGGTCCTTGTTGAAGGTTAAAACAACACACTTGACAAAAAATCGTTGTGGTTTTGATGCGTAGGTAAGAACAGTTCTTGCTAGAAGCCCGTAGTAGCCACGTAAAACTTGCAACAACAAAGTAGAGGACGTCTAACTTGTTTTTGCAGGGCTTGTTGTGATGTGATATGGTCAAGACATGATGAGATATTAATTGTTGTATGAGATGATCATGTTTTGTAACAGAGTTATCGGCAACTGGTAGGGGCCATATGGTTGTCGCTTTATTGTATGCAATGCAATCGCCATGTAATTGCTTACTTTATCACTAAGCGGTAGCCATAGTCGTAGTAGCAATAGTTGGCGAGACGACAACGATGCTACGATGGAGATCAAGGTGTCGCGCCAGTGATGATGGAGATTATGACAATGCTTCGGTGATGGAGATCATGAGCACAAGATGATGATGGCCATACCATGTCACATATTTGGATTGCATGTGATGTTTATCTTTTATGCATCTTATTTTGCTTAGTACGTCGGTAGAATTATAAGATGATCCCTTACTAAATTTCAAGGTATAAGTGTTCTCGCTAAGTATGCACCGTTGCTACAGTTCATCGTGCCGAGACACCACGTGATGATCGGGTGTGATATGCTCTACGTTCTCATACAACGGGTGCAAGCCAGTTTTGCACACGCAGAATACTCGGGTTAAACTTGACGAGCCTAGCATATGCAGATATGGCCTCGGAACACTGAGACCGAAAGGTCGAACGTGAATCATATAGTAGATATGATCAACATAGTGATGTTCACCATTGAAAACTACTCCATCTCACGTCATGATCGGACATGGTTTAGTTTATTTGGATCACGTGATCATATAGATGACTAGAGGGATGTCTATCTAAGTGGGAGTTCTTAAGTAATATAATTAGTTGAACTTGAATTTATCATGAACTTAGTCCTGATAGTTATTTTGCATGTCTATGTTGTTGTAGATCAATGGCCCATTCTACGTTCCTTTGAATTTTAATGCGTTCCTAGAGAAAGCTAAGTTGAAAGATGATGATAGCAATTACACGGACTGGGTCCGTAACTTGAGGATTATCATCATTGCTGCACAAAAGAATTGCGTCCTGGAAGCACCGCTAGGTGTACCACCCGCACCCGCAACTGCAGACATTGTGAATGCCTGGCAGAAGCGTGTTGATGACTACTCGATAGTTCAGTATGCCATGCTTTATGGCTTAGAATCGAGACTTCAAAGACGTTTTGAACGTCATGGAATCGGATGCGGATTTTCGTGCTGACTTTTTGATATATTATATGTTTTTTCGACATTGTATGCAAAAGATATGGCCGTTTTACTTTTTCATAACACTTTTTTGCAAAACATATCCAAATTTAAGTTTTTAAATTTTCCTAACTAGTAGATGTAGTAGCACAACTACATCTCGAAGGATTTTAATTTTTGAAGTTTTTATCATTTTGTTTTGTTTTTTACAAAACTGAAATGGCGATACATGAGGGTGTGGGGGGCGGGGGGGGGGGGGGGTAGAGTTTGAAAATTGCCCTTTAGTCCCGGTTTGTGTCTCCAACCGGGACTAAAGGTTAGACACCTTTTGTCCCGGTTTGTGACACAAACCGGCACTATAGGTTTGACCATTAGTCCCAGTTCGTGTCACATATCGGGACTAAAGGGGCTCGTGTCACAAACTAATGGGCTGAATTCCAGGGTGGCCACCCTACAGCTACGCCACTGGCCGTGTCAGCGCGCGTTTGAGGGGTCCAATTTGCTATTGCATGTCTTCATCTGTTGATATGCTTAAGTGAACGTCCTATGGCATGTCTAGGAGGCCACATGAATCCACCACCAAAAGGCTATATATAGAGAAATGGTTTATGTACGATATCAATCTCTACTCCTAACTAGAAGAACGCCCGTGCATTGCAACGGGGCCACATTAACTTTAAAAGTTCAATATCAATTATGTTAATATTACATTAAATATTCTCATACATATTAAGTGACATCGACGACCTTTTTTACCATCAAATTCTCACACACACACACACCCTCTCCCTCCCTCTTCCTCACTCTCTCTCCCCCTCTCCCTCACTCGGGAGGTGGGACGAAAATAAACCCCAAACGGAGACTACCAACTGAGACATTAGGAGTAGAGATCATTTAGTTGATAAGAATAAATAGAAAACGGTGTTAAAAAGGAGAAACAGATTAGAATACATTGAAAAACCAAAAGGACGATGTAAAAGGGGATTCGCCCTGCCCCCCAGGCCTTGCCACCGAACCGGCTCAGTGGTCCAGTCCCCGCGCGGTCGTCTTCTCCTGTTCCCCGAGCCGCGTCGCTACAGAGACGGTTTCCCGCCCGACCACCTCGCTGGCATCGAAGGGGAATGGATAAGGGTGACGCCCTGCCTTCCCTACCCCATGGCCTCACTCCTCCTTGACGCCCCCTCCCAAATCCACTTCTCCTCCTCGCTCGCCCGATCCCGTCGATCTGGACGAAGTCAGACGCCACGGCCACCATGACCGACCCCGTCCACATGGCCACTGCCCTCCCTGCGGGCTAGGAGCTTGTCGAGGAGCTCTGAATGCCTTCGCTACTTCGTCTGCGCCAACGAGATCAAGTCCAGCACCCCCGCATCGACGTCGCTGCCGTCTTCCTCAACCTTGGGCCACCGCGACATTGTCGTTCGATCTGCACCGCCCCGAGCTCCCATGTCTTCCCCTAGGGCGCCATTGACACCGCCATGATCTCCTCTCGCCTTTCCCTTGTCTCTCCTCTCGTTTGCTCTCGTTAGGTATTTCGCCGTGGCCGAGAACCGCCGTCCTCCATGGCCATTGCAGGGGTAGCCACCAAGCTCCTCGGATTGACCCCGTGGCACATGCCCGCTCCTATGCACGCCCATGCCCGAGCCTGCCGCACTTCTTCATACCATGGGCCACACCTCTCCATGCCCACGCCTGTTACACTGCGTCGATCGCCCGCCCTGCTGCCGTCGCTTCGCCGCAGCCACCGCACCACTGTGCCCCGCGCGACACACACCCTGGTCGTGCGCCACACTCTCGCTGGCTGCGCTCGCCCCGTCTGCTGCCCCCCTGCCTCGCGCCACCTCCAGTCATGGCCATCTTCTGTCGGCCGCCCCCTCAGCCTCACCTACTACGTGTTGCTTCCTGCTGCTATGCGCTGCTCTACCGCTGGTACGCTGCTGCACCATGCCCTCGACACCGCCGTGGACAAATGTGGCGGAGGGATTGTTAATGGAGTACGAGAAGGAGGTGGCGGAGAAGGTGTGGAGAGGCAGGAGGTCTGGGCCGGTGTCACCTGGCTGTGGTGGAGGTGTTTATCCGACAAGGAGCCGGAGTGGAAGGAGAGGTCACAATTGGAAAGAATCACAAAAAAAAATCATAACCCGGAGATCTCAGTTAAAAAAAATGCTAGTATCGATGGAAAACATAGAAAATGTTTGTTATTATCAAGGAAAGGTAAAAATTTAGGAAATTTGGGATTTTTGAACTGATTTCTATGCAAATGGGGTTTTATTGTTTGATAACGTGATATCAGTACCTGCCCGTTTGTGACTTGTCTAATTAGGAAAGTTTGCAAATGTTAAGAAACTATTTATTGGGAGGAAAGTTGTGACGTGTCTGTTATTTGTTTCCTAAAACAAATTTCACTAATAAGTTAGGAAAGTTAGATTAAAATGTATTATTTGTTTCCTAAAAATCTGTTATTTGTTTCCTAAGACAAATTGAACCAATAAAAGGAATCAATTGATTTGCATAATTTAAAGAAGTTAGATTAAAATGTATTATTTGTTTTCTGAATATCTATTATTTGTTTCCTAAGACAAATTGAATCAATAAAAGGAATCGATTGATTTAGATAAGTTAGGAAAGTTAGATTAAAATGTATTAATTGTTTCCTGAAAATCCGTTATTTGTTTCCTAAGACAAATTGAACCAATAAAAGAAATCTATTGATTTGCATAATTTAAGGAAGTTAGATTAAAATGTATTATTTGTTTCCTGAAAATCTGTTATTTGTTTCTAAGACAAATTGAACCAATAAAAGGAATCGATTGATTTGCATAAGTTAGGAAAGTTAGATTAAAATGTATTATTTGTTTCCTGAAAATCTATTATTGTTTCCTAAGACAAATTGAACCAATAAAAGGAATCGATTGATTTGCATAATTTAAGGAAGTTAGATTAAAATGTATTATTTGTTTCCTGAAAATCTGTTATCTTCCCGGCCCAGAACGACGGAGATGCCACATGATAGTATGGCACCAACCCATCGTCTGTGCGCTGACGAGTGACGACAGAGACGACTGAGCCTGAAACTTAATCTGAGTACGAATAATCAACAGTGACGGCAACTGTTGCGGGCTTGCGGCGAGGTACCCTCACCTGGACAATGATCTTTGGTCGGAGCGTAGAGGTAAGTGGTGTCGTTGGCGACATGCAGGTCGTCCACTCGAGAGGCGGCATTGGATATTAATGGAGATCGTGCAGGCAGACAACGAGGTGGGGTGGTTCATCTGTGCGGCCTGCTTCCGATCCAATCTGCGATATTCCCCCATGTGGATGCGACCCCATCACGTAGCCATACAAAACGATATAGGAACCATGATTAGATAAATATACAATGATCAATTGGACTGTATTAGAATTGGAGAGAGAATGAATATACAGGAAACATGCAGGTCGAGCAAGCCAGCCTTTCCTATGGTCGTCTTGTTCCTGCAGATGTTAAGCTAATACCGAATCCAATGTTTAAAACCAATCAATCCCTAGTCTCTTTCTCTGCCAGCAAAAGTTAATCTCTGGCGTCCTTCGTCCAAATTGAATTATATCAAACTCAGCAGGACCGACATAATTATGGGAAAGCCATATAAGAGAGATTAGTGGGAAGGAGAGGATTACGTCCCGAATTTTCAGAAGAAATGTGTGTTAGTGTTAATAGGAAGGAGGGGATAGTGTCCTGATTTTTTTATTGGGGAGATGTGCATTAAAGGAAAGATAGATTGTGTCACGAGATCGGCCGGAGCTGCATCGTCATTTGGATCAGAGCATGGATGAAATCGAGATGGTAGAGGTTGAGGAATTTGTAGGACGTGAGGGTTTAGGGTGGGCATCACGAGAACTCACCCATATCTTGGGAGACGGAAGACCCGAGGTGCAGTCGTGTTCGTGCTTCAGGGGCTGCCACGTGCTGTCCTCGCCGCCATCGCCTGTCTATGCCACTTCAGCGCCATGAGCATGGGACTGAGGGACGAAGGGAAGAGAAGGGAAGGAAGCGAGCTAATGACGTACCTATGTTTGGTATGTAATACCCTCCATTAAGAGTAGATATTTTCTTAAAATTGGTTATTTTGTTTCCTAATTAATGTGATTGAGCAATTTAAGGTAAGGTTAATTAATTTAGATTTTATAATTAGAGATTGATCGTGATTGATTCTTTCACATAAAGAAATTACTAAAAATAACTTGCACCAGCATGGAAAGTTATGATCCGTTAAGATTTTTTTTGTTGTGTGAGAGGGTGACGCGAAACTAAATCGGTGGGGTGGGGGAGGGACGAAACAAACCAGCGAAATAAAACGGTTGAGAGTGGTGGGACGAAAATAAACCATACGAGGCTACCAACTGCTCCATTAGGAGTAGAGATAACGACGGAAGTTTGGGCGTGTGCGGGACTCGATCGCGGGGGTTTTCTTGGTTTTTCACGGTTGAGTGGGAGGTGGGAAGAAGTAGCAAAGAAGTACCAAAAAAGACCGGGTGAGGTGGGACGAAAATAAAACCCGGAACGCGACCTACCAACTGAGACATTAGGAGTAGAGATAGAGCAGTTGGTAGTCTCGCTTTCAGGTTTTTTTCGTCCCACCTCCCATGGTTTTTTTTGGTACCTCCTCCCACCTTTGTTGGTTTTTTTCGTAGATTTTTTTCGTCCCCTCCCCCCACTTCATCGGTTTATTTTCACGTCACCCTCTCACACAACGAAAGAAATCTGAACAGATCAGAACGTTCCATACTAGCACAAGTTATTTAGTAATGTAGAATCAATCACGAACAATCTCTAAAGATCAAATCTAAATTAATTAAACTTACCTTAAATCACTCAATCACATTAATTAGAAAATAAATAATTGATTTTCAAAAAAATCGCTCAATCACATTAACCTTACCTTAACTCACGGATGGTAATCAATCTCCAAACAAAGGAAACAATACATCGAGGGAGCAGTAATAAACTCCCTTTCTTATGACATGTATATGATCTTTCCTTTCCTCTCCGTTGCCGAGCGTTCTTGATTCTTGAGGCCGATGCTTGGGCTGCGTCACTGGGTCGCGACAGTGCCGGAGGACGAGGACGGCGACGCCGGGTGCCGCGGCTGGTGAAGGGGGCTAAGAAGGGTGGCTTCCCTGGCCCTGACCGTGGCCCTGGCCCTGGGAGTTGGTGCGGTGGAAGCGGCACTTCAAGGACCCGGCGTGGGTGGCCGGCGCGCAGACACACTTGGAAGCGGGCCCATGGCCCACGCTGGACAGCGCCGATGCCGACCCGGGCCACCTCCTCCGCACTAGCATCTCACTTGGAGCTGTGGCTGGCCGATTTACATCAAATTAATTCCCTCAGTTGTGGTGGCAAATATAATACACATAATCCATGTTATTATGCACTAGTGTGTGTGTGTGTGGGTGAAATAGATGAATTATGGTCCCGTACCCAATAAAATGGATATGTGTGTATGTGTGTTAGAGAGGGAGAGAGGGAGAGGGGGGGGGGGAGAGAGTGAGGAAGAGGGAGGGAGAGAGTGTGTGAGATGATTTGATGGTAAAAAAGGTCGCCAATGTCACTTGATATGTATGAGAATATTAATATTGAACTCTTAAAATTAATGTGGCCCCGTTGCAATGCACGGGCGTTCTTCTAGTTTTTAGAATTTTCCTAGGTAGAGATTTAGTACAGATTACAGAGTTAACCACCAATCAGCGTTAAACTTACTTACCTATTTCCAAACCAACGTGAAGCTGCCGGCAACATTTCGGGAGTGACGTTAAAAAAAGGACATTATTTCCGGAGTGGGCGACATCAACTCGGCACGATCACGACCTGCGAATCTCACAGTTAGCTGGCTTGTTCTCTTCCCAGTTGATCACGATCTGTGGATCTGGCAATGAGCTGCCTCCTTCTCTTCCCTCTGCATAACTTTTGGAAGGAATGAGAGAGAGAGAGAGAGAGAAGTGGTGATCGCGATCCACAGCCTTGAGGAGTGGGCTACCGTCAGCAGAAACAAGTTGGTACGTACAAACCTGCTGACTTCTTTCTTCTCCATTTCTTGTGTCCCCTTCACTGTTTAGAGTATGGGATTCTTTTAGGCGCATGTATGTTGTCTTTGTATAGCGGGCACCTAATTAACGGAAAGCTTCTGCTTAACCGAGTCTCTATGTTTATTGGTGGATATGCTTCAGATAACTCTTGTTGCGCGTTGTTTACTTTCTTATTAGTACTTGTTCATCTTCCATTGGTTTCCTCAAGATTTGCTATTTTGTTGTAATCGCACATCTCCTAGTTGGTACGTAGTGCAAAAAATCACAAATTTCATACACGGAGGTCACAAAAGTCCATAAGCGTTTGTTTAAGATTGGACATATTGACCAAATCTTTTAGTAACTACGAAATTCATATTTGCCCGTTTGTTCTTGTAAATGACCGACACTTCTCCATATCGACACATATGAATTTTGTAGTCACTGCCAAAGAAATAGCAATAATGTAAATGAGCGACACTTTTCGACATTTCTGTCAAATTCATATGGACATGTACCTTCTTGCAACAGGTGGTGGTTTACTTCAGTGCAACATGGTCCGAGCCATGCCGCCTCATTTCTCCAGTCTTCCATGACCTTGCCAAGAAGCTTGCAAATGTTACTTTCCTAGAGGTCGATGTTGATGAAATCAAGGTTATGACACAGTTTACAGAATACCGTCTGCGCAGATTATTATTTATTGTGCTAACAAAATATCTACGTGACAAATAGTTACTTGCTCTCAAGTTCAATGTTTGGATCATGCCGACGTTCTTGTTTGTTAAGGAACGAGTGCTCATGGACCAGGTTTCCAGAGCTTCGAAGGATGAGCTGGAAAACAAGATTGAGAAACACATGATTGCGTAGTGGGATAGTGTTCGCCTGAATAAAATTGGCCTTCAACCCTAAACTAGATGGATATGCACGTTTTGCTGCGCCGAGAATTGCTACGATAATTGTCCTAGGGATTGCTGTGATGATCTGTTTAGTACATACCAAAGTGTTGGAGCTTCATCGGTCTACCAAAGTTATTTCTTGAACAGAACATGCTGGAATTTAATATATTTTTGGGCCAGCCCAATAGCATTTTCAGAATTGCTAATGAATCCTATAGGCCCACTAAGCCCATTAATGCAAGGCAAGAGGTGGGACAAAAGTTTAGTCTCAAACTGCTCACGTACTGGGAGTTGGACCTACTTAATTATAAGGGAACTTGTTTCTTCACATGTATAAGGATGAGAACAAGAGAGACATTCACACGCACTCCTCCCCCGCCGTCTGCCACGCCTCGTCTCGACGTGCCACGGCGTCGTTGTCTAAATTTTTGCCATGCACGACTGGTATACGAAAGGTCACTCCGGAGCTCAAACATTTTTCTGTAGTGGAGATTGAATACGAACACTGCACCCTTCAGCTGCTGCATGTTCGCTTCGTCTCCCTCTTTTGCTTCACCTCCCATCGCTTCCTGTTCGCCTACTTCTCATGTGCCTATAAAAGAGAGGTCACTCCTCTCCAGTGAGATACATCAGATAGCCCCTTCCACCATCGAGTTCCATACCACTGCGCTACTGCAAGATTCTTCCCCACCCCATCTTCCGGCTTGCACCGTGGGTCGGGACAATAGGCCTCCGAAACCCCACCTCTTTGAGTCTTGTACAGAAGAAGGGTGATAAGGTTTTTGGGGAGCGCTCTTCGCGACTACTGACATCTTCATCATGGACGCTATGGACGCCAACGAACATTTCCCCAACAACTTCTTCCCCTACACCGACAACCTCTTCGACGACTTCGATGACAATGCCAAGACCACCCCCACTGCTTGGCGTCAACTCCAACGTCAACACTAACCCCGACGTCAATGGCAATGTCAACGTCGACAACCTCTTGGATATATGAGTGATGAATGTTTGCGTGCATTAAGTGGTATGCTTCTGGGTATATAGTTATGTAGCTACTTATTTTAACCTTGCATTCCTTCTCTGCCATCTTTTTATGTTTCTTTGAAGAGGAGGTAATACACGGTGTACAGAGGTAGGTGTGCAGGATTCTGTGATTCATGGTGCGCATTCAATGAACAAGTGCTTCATTACCCAGGCAGCTCCCACGACTAGTTCAATAGTAGAGAGGAGGCAGAGAATCATAACAATCAGTATGTGCTTGACCAGAGGAGAAACACTGAATTAGGCAATGGTGCAAGCCAGAAACGGCTCGGGTTGAGTGGATTGAAGAACTTGATATTTCTCTTTCGATTCGTCCTAGTTGTGGTGTTTCTTTTATCATGTGGCCACATGTAGACATGCAATGACCACTTTGTTGCTTAGTAAGTAGGCACTTGTGCTAGAGAACCACTTCGTGACTTCACATGAAGCCTGTGTGAACTATTTATATAATGCTTATGTGAGTTTTTTGTTAAGCTTGGGTGGACCATATAAAAGCCTTTTCTGAGTTTGTTGGACTTCATATGAAGCTTGTGTATTGTATATCTGTTTTTGGTGCAGGGATTGATGAAAGAGAGGCAGAAACAATAATGGCGACGAATCTTTACTGAGAGAAGCACTCGGAAGACCTGCCTTTACAGAGAGCGATGCTTGCAAAGAAGCATGCGCTGACAATTGGCTGTGGCTTTGCCGAGAGCTATGCTCGGTAAGTAGTAGTTGATGAACTGGTCTATTACAGTTAGGCCTAGTGAGACACTCGGTAAAGTGTCCCACTTTGCTGACTGTAAGTGCTCTCGGCAAAGATCAGATGGAACCAACGGCCGTGAAGTCACGTTATTTTGCCGAGACGCACTGTGTCCTACGCTTGGCTCTCGGCAAAGTTCTATTTGCCTGAGAGGTGTACGCCGGGTGGTCTTTGCCGAGAACAATTCTCAGCAAAGCCTTTGCTGTGTGTTTTTGACCCTTTGCCAAGTGTTTCTGGTACTCGGTGTAGGGTTTGATTCCAGTAGTGACCATAACTACCATGCAATGAACTTCGAGAAGAGCCGTAAGATTTCAAAAAATTGTAGCAAGTTTGAGAATAAGAAGGAACCAATTTATAATTGATCTAACTAAATTTAGCTAAAGCGCTCTAATCACTGGAAAAAAAATAACGCGCTATAGCATCGCTAATAGCGGGCTATAACTTGTAGAGAATTGTGTCGCTAAATAATTCAGTGCACAGTGTCTTGCTAATAGTACGATATAGCGCTATAGCACGCTAATAGCGTATTTAAGGGGCAGCATTCTTTTGTATAGCGCGCTATTTTTTTCCTTGGTTTCAATAAAAAAATTGAAATCAAGTTGTATATGTGCGTAATTTGAACACAATGCAGGGTATGAATGCTCTGAGAAAATGCCACCTGAACACCACGGAATCACTACTGCTGATGGTAATATCGTCATCAGGATCCCCTTATAGTGCAAGTCTATCATGAACGGTTGCATCAAGTGAGGTTTCTTTCAGTCGTTCCTTGAAACATTCCAGCAAAACAACACCTAGAAAGCACAAGCATAAGCATGCTGTTCAGACAAGAGATTACTGCACCATGCATGTGCCGGAAGATAATGAGCAAATTAAAGGCCAGTATTCAGAAGGAGCAATTGCTACGACATCCATGCACTGAACCAGATGTGGTAAGATTTGCAATAGTATTTCTGTATAATAGTATTTCTGGATCAGCAAAACTGCCCTCTTCTATGAATTCATATTTTTCCTTCAAAACTTGTCCCCTTGGGAGCATAAATTAAGAGCGTTGTGATCGACCTATGAAATATTTATAAAGGTACACAAACCAAACCAACAAAGACGTACTAGAGACTAGTGGCTTTACTAGCAGATAATACTACGTAGCTTAGTTGGGCACTTTGCATTGAGCATGTAAGCAGCAGCTTAGTTGGGCACTAGTGACATGTTTATAATGGTAGTGCCGAGAGCAAGCATTCTACCAGCACATTATAGGTAAGGATTCAGCAAAGAATCCATCATGCGGTGGAGCAATAGCTTTGGTGTGTGCTCGAGGCCCAATCTACATCGCTCTCACGAGACCATGAGGCCCACCACGAGAAGGCCATGGCCCCCAACAGATGACACCGTGTCTCCTGGTCCTGGGAGAAGCTGCCGCATCTTTCTAAAAAAAAAGAGAGGAAAGGCTGCTGCATGCAGATGGGATCGAATGATGCTAAAACTGCAACTCAAGCAAAGGTGTGGGGGGAGCTTCTTTGCTTTATACCTTGCCTTCATGTCAAAGCAAAGGTGAAGAACCTCTAGCCCTCCTCGGCAGAAGCACACCATATTCCTTCCTTCATTTCCATCATCACGTATATATATCCTGAGCTCAATCTGCTCTGCTATATATACAACCTAGCTCAAAGCAACAAGAAATACAAAACCAGGTGCCATCAAATCGTTCCTCGTCAGCCTTAATTTCTTCCACCCACTCATCCCTCGTCAAGCATTCCATCTCTGAGAGCGAGAGCCCGGAGAAACTAATGGCCGAGTCGGCCATTGGCTCCGTGCTTGGCAACGTGAGCACCCTGGCGGTCCAGGAGACCACATTCCTGTGCGGCGTCAACCTTGAAGTGGGATTCTTGAAGGATGAGCTGAGGCGGCTAAAGAGCTACCTTAAATCCGCCGACGCCAAAAGGAGATCAGGAGATGAGCTTGTGGCTACCTGGGTCAGCCAGATCAGGGATGCGGCATATGAGGCTGAGAATGCCATTGAAGCGGCCGACTACATGGAGAAGAGAAACAGGCTCAAGAAGGGCTTCATGGGTGCCATCTCCAGGTATGCTCGCTTGCCAAGTGACCTGGTTACCCTTCACACAATTGGTGCTGAAATACAGCGTGTAAAAAGGAAGGTCGGTGAGATATTTGATAGTGCAAACCGTTTGAAAATCAATTTGGATACTAGTGATGTAGAAAAGGTTCATATTGAGGATGAGTATCCACAAGATTATGTTACTATGCACCAAAACTTTCAAGATATTGACCTTGTTGGTTTTGGGGATGAGTACAAAGAAATAGTTGGCAAGTTAGTTGACAAAGATGACATAACTCTTAGTGTTGTCTCCATAGTTGCCATGGGTGGGGCGGGAAAAACAACACTCGCTAGAAAAATGTACGCTTCATCTAGTATCAAACAACACTTTGAGGCAGTTTCTTGGGTCACTGTATCTCAAAAATTCAAGGGCATTGATTTACTAAAGGATATTATGAAACAAATAATAGGGGGCACAGATGAGTCAATTGCTAAGATGAATGAGTATGAGGTGGGAAAGGAGATCCATGATTTTCTATTGCAAAAAAGATACTTGATAGTTCTTGATGATGTGTGGGAAACCGACACATGGGACCAGATAAATAAAAGGGTTAAAGCTTTTCCAGATGCAACTAATGGTAGTAGAGTACTTTTAACCACCCGGAAGGAAGATGTTGCAAATCATGTCCAAATGCCAACCTATGTTCATCATTTGAAGAAGTTAGATGAAGAGAAAAGCTGGGAACTATTTAGTTGCAAAGCTTTACCATCATACAAAAGGTCTGTCATGCGTGATGTGGATGAGTTTGAAAAACTTGGGAGAAAGCTTGCAAAGAAATGTGATGGGTTGCCACTTGCACTTGCAGTTTTGGGGGGTTATCTATCAAAAAATCTGAATGCACAAATATGGTCTAATATACTCTCTGATTGGCCATCAACCAAGAATGGACAGATCATGCGGGACATACTGGCTCGCAGTTACAAGGACCTGCCAAATCATTATTTAAGAGCTTGTTTTCTCTATCTTGCTGCTTTTCCCGAGGACTTCATAATATATGTGCCAGACCTTATTCAATTATGGATAGCAGAAAGCTTCATTCCACATACACCAAAGCATATACTAGAAGTAACAGCACGTAATTATGTAACCGAGTTGGCTCAGAGAAGCTTGGTACAAGTTGTTGGCAGAAGTACGGCACATGGATGGATAGAGAGAATAAGGATTCACGATATCTTACATGACTGGTGCATAGAAGAAGCAAGACATGATGGTTTTCTTGATGCTATCAATAAAACTGCAGGTCAGGCTTCGTCTGCTGGTCTCTTCCTATTAATTCATTCTATTTTCTATTTTACTATATGCCCTTCATATGTGGCTAGCTTCTTTCTCACATGTGGTGCACTCTAAATAAATTTGCAGGCCAAGCTGGTGCATCATCATCATCATCTGATAACTTGATATATTATCGTTTTAGTTTTCAAACTTTGAGTGGTGAGATTTTACCTGCAACGTCTAATGTCCGAAGTCTGCTTGGCTTTAAACTTAAATCAGTGTCCCTTCCTAAGCTGATATTCCTGAGAGTTCTTTGCATTGAAGATTCAACACTAAAAGATTTCTCCAGTGTAATTGGTGGGTGCATTCACATAAGATTGCTTAGGTTGGCAAATTGTGGACTTGTGGCGTTACCTTCTTCAATTGGCAAACTCCTTTACTTACAGACTATAGATCTCAGAAGCACATTTTTGTCGTCAGTAGTACCAGACTCCCTCTGGGATATCCCTACTCTAAGGCATGTTTACCTTTCATGTCAGAGAAAATTTTCCCCACCACCACCTGCAAGGAGTGTGCAACTGCAGCTGAAAGAGATACAGAGCTTTGCGTTTCATCTTGGTCATGCTGGCACTGATTTCCGCTATCATGACATGATGATTTTCTTGGGCCAGATGAATCAACTAACAAACTTCACCTTGTGGATGTACCCCAATATACCAGCGGAGGTGCTCAACATATTTGCAAACATGGCTCACCTGGTTGATATTAGTCTCGTCAAATTTGATGTGCTCGATAGGCTGCCTACGGAGTTCCCACAAAGCGTACGTCGTCTTGTTCTATATGCTGAAGTCATAAAACAAGACCCGATGCCGATCCTGGAGAAACTCCCCTGTCTTGTGGTGTTGCATTTGGGTGGGTACAAAGGCCAGATCATGTGCTGCTCTTCCCAAGGGTTCTCTCAGCTGCAGGAGTTAAAACTTGATCGTTTTTCCACCAAGGTGTGGAGGATGGAGGAAGGGACAATGCCAAAGCTCTTTCACCTGGAACTTTGGCGGTGGGAGAAGATGAGAAAGCTCCCCAAAGTGTTACTGCACCTTCCATCCCTCAGTCACCTGGAGCTGATTTATATGCCCCGGATTTCTGAAGATGACATCACACGAAAGGAGCTGTGGCAGAAAGGATGCGAGGTATACATACTTATACACAGCTTAAGCATAGTTAATTTGCCACACCATTCATTTTCATTGTTGTCTATGCTTGTGATTGTCTTATGAGTCCATCGTTTTTTTTTTGCGCAGCTGGAAATTAGGGGGTGATTGCAGATCTGTGGGGCGCGAAGAATTCATCTTCATTCTCGTCAAAAATCTGTCACCTCAACCAGACCCTCGTTGCCGGATCCCTCCCGATTCATTCACGAACCCATCCCCCTACTCCCAATCCTCAAATCCCTCCTTCTCCTCCCCCTCCCTTCGATGCCATGGGAGACAACCTCTCTCCTCCAATGTCCCCTAGCTCCTCCGTCCAAGAACCGCCATCCCGATGCCAATCTCACCGCCTTCTCATCTTCCGGTACGGTCGGCCGTCTATGAGATGGAGCTGATGCGGTCTAGGAGAGCCGCTGCACGACGCCGACCTTCATTCCCGGTGCCAAGGTCGCCGGCCGCCTCTCCCCCGAGCTCGACGAGCTGAAAGACTTGCCTACGCCTCCGCTCCCTCGGCAACACTACCGCCGGCTGTCTGCGACTCCCCCAAACTCTAAGCCTAGCACCGCACGGGAGGGTGGGCAACGCCTCCTCCCCCGGCGGCGGAGATGGGTCTGCTTGCTTTTTTCTTTTTTTTTCATTCAGGTACAAAAGTGTCTGTTTCAGGTGTTAATTTCTAGTGCAAAATGTACATTCCAAAAATTGGATCTTATTCCTAGATTGTACAGAGCCATTTTTTTACTTGCTTGTAAGTAATCCATATGCATCGATGAATACTGGGGTGTGCTGATGCATCAAGTTTATTTCTCAAAGATTGTCGAGTGTGCATTGTTGTTGATCAGGACATGAATTGGTTAGATGTTCATGTGTTGCCGTTGTCCAAAATTGCCATGCTTGGCTGATGATATATTGAACTCATGTGCAGATCCTTGGTTCAAACCATCAATCATTTATCTGAAAAAGGGATGGTAACAATTGTATCTGCCAAAAAATTGTAAACCGTTTGCCTGAAAAAGGATAAAATCAATCATACCTACAAAGTCTGAAGAATAGGCATGATTTTGAAGTAACAATGGCTTATTCTCGTATTATGCATAGTACTATAGTAGCTATTGTTTTTAAGTAAGAAATTCACTTTTTTTTAAACATCTTTCCTTTTAGGTTAGTAATTCTGACAAGTGTATTCTTCAGGAATGTACTCCCTCTGTCCGGAAATACTTGTCAGAGAAATTTCCGGATGGAGGGAGTAGTTTTCAATGGGATTAAGAAATTTTGGTCCTGAAGTCATGCAAGCTCTTATTGCTAGAATAGCTATGCCATGGCTGTGCTTTAAAGGCCCCTGCTGCAGATTTTTCTTGGAGTTATCTCCTTTGTTTGATTAGTTTTACCTTACAAACTGGAGATGGATGTAAAATATCTTCATTGTAGTTGATTGTGAAAACTAGCAGAAGATAGCAGCTGCTCCCGAGAATACAACGTACCCTCTGATTCATCTCTTGTAATTGCCTACGCAATGCTTGCCTGAAGAACTGACATCTTCAGGAAAGTGCAGCACTGACTAACTGATTCAAGTAATGATTGCTGCATTAACAACATGCTCTAGGTGACAGCCAGTAAATTTACATGCAGCAAAATTGATTAATTATTAAACTGTATATTCCTAATTCTGAGGTATTCTCTCCTCTTGCCGTTCTGCAGGATAAGCTTCCTGAACGTATCTATATACGTACAGATCAGTGTTGCCTGAATCTATTGTAATGATGAAAACGGAGAATGCACCTCCATGTATTTCTGATGATTTGGTTTGTGGTTATTTGGCCTCTATGCACGCTCATGACTGAAATCTGCACAAATGAGCGACTGCATCTACGTGATTTCTGATATTGCAGATTTTCATTTGTCTGTTCCCTCTGTTCAAATTATGGGGATTCGGTTGCAGGAAACATTTGAATCATGTACCCTGAATCATGGTTAATTACCGGTGTCTATGCTTGTTTGGGTCTGATCAACTGAGACAACTCTGAAAACCTTTCACACTGCTTCCACCTGGCGTCAATCAACTGCAACACATACGTTTTCAGTATAAAAAAAGCCACATATTTTTGTTCATGTCTGTATGTATGGATCTGCGATGTAAAATTCAGAGTTCGCAACAGATTTGGAATATTGAGAAAACAGAGTTGAATATCCTGTTCTCTACAAAATTAAACATTGTCCAATGAACACAAACAACACTCTAGCATGCAGTGCAAGAAGGTCTGGAGAGTAGCATCCCTCTCTGTTTAACTTTGACAGTTTACATCCTCCACTAAGATAGGAGTACAATATAAGATAGTCAGGGGGGTCCAACTCACCTTTGCACTGCAGATTAACTAAACTATAGAGTATTAAAGAGCTTTTGCCCATCTCAAGCATGGCATCATGGAGGGGAGCTTTTTGCTTTAATTTGCTTATTAATTATTCTTGCAGTCATGTGGCAGTAAAGAAAGATTCTATTCTAAAAAATAATATATCAGTTGGTTCCTAAAGTTCCAGCTGTGGGAGAACAAAGCATTGTTGCCATGCTCCTTTTTCAGATCCAATCTTTCATAAACTATATGCTCTGCTCTCTTCTATCCACTTATCTGTCATCGAGCTGGAAACAAGTAGCAATAAGAAGCCAAACACCATGCCATCCTAAGCCACACACATCTGCATTCTTCTATCCACTTATCTCTGATCGATCTGAGAGCCAGAGACAACAAGGAGGAGTTACTAATGGCTGAGTCGGCCTATAGCATCGTGCTCAGCAATGTCAACACACTTGCAATTCAGGAGACCACACTCCTATGTGGAGTCACCCTTGAAGTGGAGTCCCTAAAAGATGAGCTCAAGCGGCTCCAAGGCTTCCTTAGAGACGCCGACGGCAAGCGGAGGCTCAGAGATGAAGACATTGTTGTCTTGGTCAGCCAGATCAGAGATGTGGGTTATGAGGCTGACAATGCCATTGAAGTGGTGGATCACATGCAGAAGAGAAACAGGCTCAAGAAGGGATTCATGGGCGCCATTGCAAGGTATGCTCGCCTACCAAGTGATTTGACTACCCTTCTCAATGTTGGTGTTGAAATTGAACGCATCAAAAGGAAAATCTATGAGATAGTTGAAAGTGCAAACCGCCTGGAAATAGTTGATTTGGGGCATGTGCCAATAGAAAATGTTCTTGTTGATGATGGGTTCCAACAAGATTATCCTAAGCATCAAAACTATGAAGAAATTGTACTTGTTGGCTTTGAGGGTGAGTACGAAGAAATAGTGGAGAAATTAGTTGACACAGAGAAGAGTCTTAGTGCTATCTCCATAGTTGCTATGGGTGGGGCAGGAAAGACATCACTTGCTAAGAAAGTCTTCATGTCATGTAGAGTCCAAGAACACTTCCGCAAAACTGCTTGGGTTACTGTATCTCCAAAATACAAAGGCATTAATTTGCTCAAGGAAATAATGAAACAAATTTTGGGGAGTACAGATGAGTCAATTGATAAATTGAATGAGTATGAGGTGGGACAAAAGATCCATGATTTCTTGTTGCAAACAAAATACTTAGTGGTTCTTGATGATGTGTGGGAAACAGATACATGGGAGCAATTAAACAGAAGCATTAGAGCCTTTGCAGATGCAGCCAATGGTAGTAGAATACTTATAACCACACGAAAAGATATTGCAAATCATGTTGAAATGCCAACCCATGTTCATCATTTGAAGAAGCTTGATGAAGAAAAAAGTTGGGAACTTCTGAGTAGCAAAGCCTTACCATCATACAAAAGGTCCGTCATACATGATGTGGATGAGTTTGAAAAACTTGGCAGAAAGCTTGCAAAGAAATGTGATGGGTTACCACTTGCACTTGCACTATTGGGGGGTTACCTATCAAAACATTTAAATGCACGAGAATGGTCTGATATACTCTTGGATTGGCCATCGACCAGAAATGGGCAGATAGTGCGGAACATTGTGGCTCGGAGTTACAAGGACCTGCCAAATCATTATTTAAGGTCTTGTTTCCTCTATATTGCTTCTTATCCCAAGGATTACATAATAGATGTGCCAAGACTTGTAGAATTATGGATAGCAGAAGGCTTCATTCCTCAGATACCAAACCATAAGCTAGAAGAAACAGCGCATAAGTACGTAGCCGAGTTGGCGCAGAGAAGCTTGGTAGAAGTTATTCAAAGAAGCAGGGCACATGGATGTATTGACATTATAAAGATTCATGATATCTTACATGACTGGTGTGCAGAAGAAGCAAGGCAAGATGGTTTTCTTGATGTGAGGAACAAAACTACGGGTGAGACTTCATCTCCTGCTCTCTTGCTATATAGTTCAATTTTCTCTTTTAATATATGTCCTTATATGTGGCTAGCTTCTTTCTTACACGTGGAGCACTCTACAAAAATGCAGGCCAAGTGGGTGAACCATCATCCTCAAATAACTTGGTATCCTATCGCTCTAGTTTCCAGAGTTTGAGTAATGAGATTTTACCTGGGACAACTAATATCCGATCTTTGCTTGGCTTTGAACTTGATTCAGCGTCCGTTCCTAGACTGAGGTTCCTGAGAGTTCTTAGCATTGAAGACTCAACATTGAAAGGTTTCTCTACAGTGATCAGTGGCTGCATTCACCTAAGATATCTTAGGTTGGGACACTGTGGAGGTGTAGTGCTACCTTCCTCAATAGGCCAGCTCTTATACTTGCAGACTATAGATCTAAGGGACTCATACATGGAATCGCAAGTACCAATGTCCCTCTGGGATATCCCCAGTCTAAGGAATGTATACCTTGATGATGGGTTTTCACCACCACCACCTGCAAAGAGTGTCCAACTACATCGCAAAGAGCTCCAGACCTTGTTTTTGGGTGCTTCACATGTTGGCCCTAAATTGTGCTTTCATGACATGGTTATTTTCCTGGGCCAGATGAATCAACTAACAACCTTATTCTTGATGATGTTCCCCATGCCCATGGAGGTGTTTAACCTATTTGCAAACATGCCTCACCTTGTTGATATTACTCTTGGCCAATTCGGTGTGCTTGATAAGTTGCCTCATGAGTTCCCACAAAGTGTACGTCGTCTTGTTCTATATGCCGATGTCATTAGACAAGACCCAATGCCGATCCTAGAGAAGCTTCCATGTCTAGTGGTGCTGAAATTAGAGGGGTATGAAGGCAAAACTATGTCCTGCTCTGCCCAAGGGTTTCCTCAGCTGCAAGAGTTAGAACTTCACAGGTTTTCCATGGAGGAGTGGAGGACGGAGGAAGGGACAATGGCTAAACTCTCTCTCCTGGTACTTTGGGAGTGCGAGAAGATAAGCAAGCTTTGCGAGGGGTTGCTAGACCTTCCGTATCTCAATCACGTGACGTTGGCCGATGCGTCCCAAATTTCTGAAGAATGATAGCGCACTAAAGAAGCTGCTGCAGAAAGGATGCGAGGTACGTCGTACAGAACTTAAGCTTAGCTAATTTGTCCTCCACCGATCTTGCTCCTCTTCCAATTTCATTGCCACGAACTATATCAGCTCATGTTTGTCTGTCGACAACCTGTAAATTAGTTTGAAACATGAAGATGGTTTGTCGTCGTTTAATGCTCAGCATGTTCGCTGAGCAAATCTCAAACTGTATATACACTGAACCACAGCAAATCAATCAATATTATTTGTTTGCTTCAATCTGTGAATAAACGTTAATTAGTGCAGGATTAACTTCATGACTCACTCTCAACTGAGCTATTTTCTTGTTTGTACATTTTGTGCAGGTCCAAGGGACGCGTCCCCAGTGACAGTACACTGTCCTTACAAGGACGGAAAATATTTCCTACAAGGCATTTATTAAGTCTCGTTATGTACCTCCCTCAGTTAAACATGTGTACCTGTTTGCCTCAATGTAATCTTGATCCCTAGCAAAAATGTTTCTTCGTCTTGAGGATGCCATGGCTTGTCTGTGTACGTGTTTATTTCTTTTCTGATTTATTAAGCGGATTACAAGAGTATTATGTTAGCACCATAACTGTGACATGTTTTTCTTTTCCTTTTCTCACGGTGAATGAACAATTACTTGACGTGACTCACATCAACTGTCTCTTCATCAAAATTGCCTTAACTGCTTGATTTCCCTTGCACAAATCGGCGGTTGATAATGACGGGGGAGCGAAGAGTGTCTTTAGATTACCTGGACGGAGACTTGCCTCGCACTCGATCTTGACGAGATACACGGCCTGGGTGACGCAATTACTGCTGGGAAGCAGGGGAGAGGTCTCATCAAGTGACTTTTCTATTAATCGTTCTTTGAAATCTTCCAAGAAAACAGCACCTGGAAAGCAAAGCACAAGCGTAAGCATGTTGTTGAGCAAAGAGATTGCACCATAAATGTGATGGGAAGACATTGATCAAATGGCTAGTATTCAGAAATAGCTAGTATTCCCAAGCACCAATGCAGATAAGGTAAGACTCGCAATATGTTTTTTTATGAAGTCAAGCAAAACACTGAATAACTAACAAATTTTGGTTCGGATATGCTGGAGCCCTTTCTAACTGTGCGATGCGGCGAATTTAATTCGGTCCGCAACATTGTCCTATGCTATGAATTCATAATTTTGCTCAAAACATGTCCATTCTGCACTCAAAATTCAGAGTATGGAGAATGACAGGAACAGCTAAGAGCATCTCCAGTCGTTCGGCCCCCCGAGGCGCCGAAAAACTGCGCCCTGGGGCGAGCCGGCGCTAGTTCGGCCCCTGGGGGCGGCCTAGCACCCAGCCACGCCCCCAGGGGCCTCCCCAGCCTTGGCAAATTCAAACGTAATTCATTCCCGCGCCCAAAAATAAACGCCACAATCCGGCGATCAAGCGGCGATCGGCGATCGATGAAAAGTTCGGCGTACAAAAATCAGAACGGAAGCGCGTATCAGACGGCGAGGTGGGCCTCCGGCATCGGCGGAGTCGGCGTGCGCGGGCTTGATGGGTCCTCTGTGCTTGGCGGCGTGGCTTCTGCGCTGCGGGCAGTCTCGGCGGCATCGTCGGTCGGGCTTGGCGGCGGTGTCGGCGTGTGCGTGGGCGTGGGTGGCGTCGTCGTGGGCGTGGGCGTGGGCGTCGTCGTCGAGGGAAGCTGGTCCAGGATGAGGCCGACATGCGCCCTGTACCACGCCTTGACCGCCTCGTCGGTGCTCTGGAGCATGTCCGCCCCGCCCAGCAGGAAAGCCAGGTCGGTGTTCCTCTTCTTCGCGGCGACATTGGTCCGGAGTAGGTCGAGCTTGACGGCGCTTGTCGACATCAACGCCGACCACTGCGCCTCGGTCTTCTTTTCACGAAGGACGGCCCGGGCCTGTGCGTCGGCGAGGCAGTGCTGGATGGATTCCTGCACGCGAGCGGTGGCCGCGTCGGCGTGTTTCCCCTTCTTGGCGCCTTTGTTGCCGTTGGGCTGCCCTTCTGATGTGCCCGGAGCCGGCGCGTCCGGCTTGTATGTCTCCTTGGCCTTCTCGAGGTTGCGCCGGACTTCCGCCCACTTGTTGCACTTGTCAATGCGCTTATAGACGTGGAGGTACTTGAACTCGGCGTCGTTGTTGCTCTGCCTATACAGGCCGAACATGCGCAGCAACTGCGCGGGGACAAGCAAACAGTTGGCGGGCGCGCGCACACGGCGAAGAGAGACGGGAGACTGGCGTGTCATACCTGATCCTCAATGTTGGCGCCGCTCTCCAGGCGAGCGGCCACCTCCTCGACGACACCATGTCATTTGTTGCACGCCCCTGGATGCGCCCCCAATGGTTCGACATCGACTTCGACCCGCGCTGCATGTAGACGCCTTTGAAGTAGGGGTCGACGAGCTTGCGCTCGTCGAACTCGGCCTTGATGCGCGCCCAGTACGTCTCGATGCTCTGGTTCGCGCCGGTGGTCGGGTCGAGGCAGACGACTTTCCATGCCTCGGCGAGGCATTCCTCCTCCTTGGACGCCCACTTGATGCGCGGCTCGGCTGACCTGGCCGTCCGTTTCTTCTTCTTGCGCCTCCTCGCCGGCTCCTCCTCGTCCTCGTCCTCCTCCTCGTCCTCTTCCTCCTGCTCCTCCTGCTCCTCGTCGCCGTAGACGTAGCCGAGCTCGCCGTCCATGCCGCCGCTGAGATCCACCGCCTCATCCGCGGTGAACCCGGGAGACGCGGCGGCCGCGGCCGATCCTTCCGCGATGATGTCGTCCATGTCGGCCTCGGTCTCGTCGGCGTCGCCGAGGTGCGAGAAGGGCAGTGCGCAACGGCGGAGAGGAGGCGTCGGGGAGGACGCGTACGCGGGCGGCGAGTAGTTGTATGGAGGGTACTGCACGCTGGTGAAGGCGGGCGAGGGCGTGCGCTGGGCCGGGTGTCCATGGGGGAACGTGACATTTGGGTTGAACCCACCGTGCACGTCCCCGTCGGCGTAGCCCGGCGATCCCCATGGCTGCGGCGTCGGAGACCCGACACCTTGCTGGCCCCATGGCGCGTACTGCGCATGGTTGCCGGGGGGGATTCATCATCCCCGCGCGTGCCGCCTCGGCCTCGGCCTGGTCCGCGGAAGCGGCAGCGGCAGTGGCAGCCGCGCGCGCCGCGTTGTCATGGGCCTTCTTCGTGAGGGCCCTGTTCCGCCGGTCGGCGATGACGGCCTCCCGTCGCTGTACTTCTACCCTCCAATCAGCGTTTGTCATGCCCGGCGGCTTTGACGGCGGCGCCCTCGGCTTCCTCTGCTTCGGCTGGGCGACGAAGGCGGTCACGGTCGCCGCGGCGCGGGGAACGACGTACTTCTTCGGTGGCATGGCGGCCGGCTTGGAGGCGAGCGGGAGAGAGAATGGCGGGAGGAAAGGAGAAAATGGGAGGGAACTGGGGTAAAAGCGGGGAGAAATGGCGGGAAGAGGCGCTCGGCTCGCCGACAGGGCGGGCCCACGCGCGCCTTTTCGCTTGTGCCGGCGCCCCAGGCGCTCCCCAGGGCGCCGAGTTCTACCTATGTCCGCAGGCACCAAATTCAGCCCGAGCCGGCGAAAAACGGGTTTCTGGGAGGGCGACTGGGCCGTTTTTTCGGCGCCGGCACGGCAAAAACGCCTGGGGAGGGCCTGTTGGGAGCGCGGCTGGAGATGCTCTAAGCCTCCTATGACGACATGGCCACAGGAGCAGTAATAACAGTGTAAGTGTAGCAGTACCAAGAGCCCGCAGGGTGCGTAGATCGAACACGTCCGCGAGGTGGTTAAGGCCGGCGGTCTCCGCCCGCTTCACGGCCAGCATCTTCAGGCTGATGAGCAAATCCTACACACCACCATTAAAATCTGTTGTCAGAAGGAGAAGTTTAGAGAGAAGAGGAGAGGGGCGACACGGACGAGCTCGGTGCTCTCCGCGGCCGGCAGGGGTACGTGGGGCTTCGTCGGCGGCGGGCGCGCGGCTTGGCGTCCCCATGACAAGGAGAGAGCAGAGGGGAGACGGCTGGGTTTTTTTTGTTTTTTGAGAGGCGAGTCGACAAGGGATTTTTTTTTTTGAGGGACAACTAGGCTTTATTGCATGGTTAGAATGTTTACAGGGATAATATTAGCATCATGGGGATGCCCTAACCATATATGTCTCCCCAGGGGAAGGGAAACACCATACCTAGCTAACCTATGAGCTTCAAAATTTGAAGTTCTTGGTTCAAAAACAAAATTACAAGCTATGAAAAAACTAGTAGTTTCTGTCACCTCTCTAATTATGCTCGCATAATTGCCTCCACCTCCTTGCTTGATGTGTGAGATGACTTGTTTACAATCTGAAGCCACCTGAATACTTTGCAAACTCAAATCCCTTGCCAATGCTTGAGCTTCTCGACACGCCAAAGCTTCTACTGTAGATGGATCCGTGGCTCCTTGCACAACCAGAATAGAAGATCCCAAATAATTGCCTTCCCGATCACGGCAAATCGCAGCAGCAGTGCCCACATTATGATCTAAGGAAATACCCCCATCGGCATTTATTTTTACAAACCCCTCCTGCGGCGGCACCCAGGCCGAGCTAACCTCTCCCGGGCTCATTATCGCATGTGAGGTTGATGGCTCCTTTAGCTGATCAAGTTCAGCTATAAAATTTGTGATAAAGAGGTGTGTTGACAGTGGGCTTTGGTGTAATCCCTCATGTATGAACTTCCTTCGCGCATACCAGATTGCCCAAAGCGTAACACCCATCCGTGTCATCTCATCATGACTTAGCACTTCCATCATCGAAAACAACCAAGAGCGTGCTGTTGGTTCCGTTGTTTCGATCATATGCTCAAGCAGTTCCGGATCCACCAAGGCCCATACACATCTCGCCATGCTGCATTCAATCAAGCTGTGCTTCCACGAGTCTGCCATTCCACATACATTACATCTATCGTGTGTCGCCATGTTTCTCTTGTTTCTGACATCTTCTGTGGGGATTGAGTTGTGTGCCAGTCTCCATAAGAAGTTCCTGATTTTGGCTGGTACAGCAACATGCCAAAGTGTCTCCCAAGACTTCTCAATCTGACTTGTATTCGATGGACCAGATCGCTCCTCCAGCCAATCCTCTCGCCCTTTTTTTGTAGCCACAATCATCTTATACGCCGACCGCACCGTGAACCGGCCGTTCTTCTCAAAACCCCAAGACCAGAAATCATCCATGTTCCGTGTACACACTGGAATCTGAAGAATAGATGTGGCGTCACTTGGCAAAAAAACTAGTTGAATCTTTTGCACATCCCAACACGCATTCAAAGGATCCAGTAACTCAGCCACCATCTGTGGGGGACTCTGAATAAGAGTAGTAATAGGGCGCATATTTTCTGGCCGAGGGATCCAATTCACCTCCCAAATTCTGGTGGTGCTTCCATTGCCGATCCTTCTGATCAAACCTTGTTTCAGAAAATCTCGGCCCTCGAAAACTGATCTCCAGATTTGCGAGGGGTGGTTCCCCAACTCAGCATTGAGAAAATCTGAGTTTGGGTAATAAACTCCCTTCAAAATTCTCGCGCTCAGAGACTCCGGTTGCTCCAGAATCCTCCACGCCTGCCGCGCCAAGAGAGCCAAGTTGAAGATCTCAAAATCTCTGAATCCCAAACCTCCCATGTATTTGGGCATGCACATAGTGTCCCAAGATACCCAATAGGGTTTCCTCTTCCCACTCTTGCTCCCCCACCAAAAGGACTTGATCATTGAAGTTAAGCTCTCACACAACCCCCTTGGTAGTTTAAAACATGCCATTGAGTAAACAGGGATTGCTTGGGCAATGGATTTGATTAAAACCTCTTTACCTGCTGCAGATAAAATTTTCTCCATCCACCCTTGTATTTTTGCCCATAGCCGGTCCTTTAGGTACTTGAAAGCACCATTTTTCGATGTTCCTATATCTGATGGCATACCCAAGTACTTCTCATTTAATTGCTCATTAGGTACACTAAGAACATCTTTAACAGAAGCACGCACAGTTTCTGGACAACCCTTGCTAAAGAAAATTGAGGATTTATCTTTGTTGATCCTTTGACCTGAAGCATTTGCATAAATTTCCAACAAGTGGGAAACTTCCTCAGCCCCTTCCGTTGATGCTTTAAAAAACAGCAGGCTGTCATCAGCAAACAACAAATGGTTCACCGGCGGAGCCGATGTGGCCACCTGTATGCCTCCAAGGCTAGATGACTGAACTCTGGATTTCAAGAGGCACGAAAGGCCCTCTGCTGCCAGCAAAAACAGATAGGGTGAAATAGGGTCCCCCTGACGGATACCTCGTGTTGGATTAAAACTCTCAAGCCGTTGTCCATTGAAGTTTACTGAGAAAGAAACTGATGTTACCATGTTCATGACAATATTTACCCATCTCTCCTGGAATCCCAACTTCAACATGATAGCTCTCAGATAGCTCCATTCAACTCTGTCATAAGCCTTCATCATATCCAACTTTAGTGCACAATGTTTGTGTTTCTTGGCTTTGTTCCTCTTCATAAAGTGCAGACACTCATATGCAGCAATAATGTTATCTGTTATTAGTCGACCCGGAACAAAGGCGGACTGCTCCTCAGAAATGATCTCTGGAAGAATGCTTTTCAAGCGGTTAGCTATGACCTTTGAAGCAATTTTATATAAAACATTGCAGAGACTTATAGGACGGAATTGAGATAATAATTTTGGATTTTTAACCTTAGGAATTAGGACCAAAACCGTATTGTTCAACTCATGAGCACTTTCTCTACCTTCAACAATACTCAGCACCACCTTTGTTACTGCATCGCCACATATATCCCAATGCTTTTGGAAGAATTGGGCCGGAAAGCCATCAGGCCCCGGGGCCTTCAAAGGAGACATTTGAAACAAAGCCGTTTTTACCTCTGTTGCGTTGTACGCTGCATTAAGCATGCAGTTCATTTGTGGTGTGACTTTGCATGTTACTGTATCCAGCACATTCTCCATGTTATTAGTCCCCTCCGACATGTACAGGTTGTTATAGAAGTAATTTGTCATGTCCTTCATCTCCTCCGTATCCTCTGTTAAAGTCCCATTCTCCTTCATCAGACTTTTGATCATGTTCTTCGCTCTGCGCATATTTGCTCGAAGCTGGAAATATCGAGTATTTTTGTCTCCCGCACGAAGCCATTCCACTCGTGCCCTTTGCTTCCACATTAACTCTTCCCGCTTATATAATTCCACTAGTTTTGCTTTTATCTCTAGCTCTCTGGGTGAAGGACCCACACGCCCAGGTACATCCCGCAGAATCTCAAGTTCCCTTTTAAGTTTCTTGATACTCCGTTTAACGTTCCCAAAAGTTTTCCTGTCCCATAAAGAAAGAGAAACTGACAGATTTTTCAGATTCTCTGCTATATCAGCCACTGTGCTTGATTCCCCCCGGGTCCATTCCTCTGCCACTTTCGCATGCAAAGATGGCTCTGACTCCCACATTGATTCATACCGGAAGCATCGTGTCGCCCTTGCTTCGTTAGTTACCTGCAGATCCATCATGATTGGGAGATGATCAGATGTCGCTGCTGTCAGGTGTCTTACTGTCGCCTGAGGAAACAACGACGCCCATGTAGAGCAGGCGAGAAATCTATCCAGACGCACTCGCGTGTAAGACCCTCCCGCTACCTTCTTTTCGAAAGTCCAGCCCGGACCAGAATAGCCCACATTGACCAGGGCGCAATCATTTACTACACTCCTGAACGCATCAATTTGTCCTTGGCTCCTCTGCCCCACTCCATCATGCTCTCTCAAATGCAAAACTTCATTAAAATCTCCCATAACCACCCATGGGGACTGGGTGCTCCCAGCAAGATCGCGGAGTGTGTCCCATGTTTTGTACCTCTCGGATACCTGAGCTTCACCATAAACACAAGTAAGTCTCCAGGCACTAGGGCCTAGATTATCAATCATAGCATCAATATGGTACTTAGAATAACCAGAAACTTTCAGCTTTGTTTCATCATTCCAGAAAAGACCTAGTCCTCCACTTCTCCCCTCACTACTCACAGCGTAGCTGCTATCATAACCTAGTTCTCCCTTCAGTTTCTCGACACGTATTTTATCAATTTGAGTTTCAACAATACATAATACGGCCGGGGTAAATATCTTCGCAAGCTCGCGAAGTTCATGAACTGTCGCAGGATTACCCACACCACGACAGTTCCAGCATAGCAAACTCATTGTGCCCGGCGGCACTCCTCGAGGGAGCCCGCCGATCCAGCAATTTCCTTATCAGTTTTTTCCCCACCATTTGCTTCCTTGTCCTCTTTCCGTTCAGCAGCCTGTTCATCAGAGAACAAGATCTTCCTCTTGCCATCTCCCTTTTTTGGCCTTTTTACCTCCTTCCTTGGGGATACATAGACCAGAGGGCGTGGTGGAACCCCCGTAGGTTTCTCCCTTATAATAAGTGCTGTAGAGCCCCGATCCACCATATCTGATCCTCCTGAACTAGAGGACGAACATCCAGGGAGTGTATTATTATCTGCAGATTGCCTTTTATTTGAGGAGATAGTATTCCCCTCCAAGGATCCCGAGGCCATAATATCAAGCGTTGCAGCTGCACTCGGCTCCCTTGGTCCTGTCACACCATCACCTGACAACGAGTTGGTTTGCTGATTCTGCTTTTCCGGCTGCTGCCTCCAGTTATCAGTGGGTTGTGCGTTGAAACGCCATGGTTGATTGGGATTGTAGGGTTCCCTCCCTCTTCCTCTACCGCCTGCATTTCTTGGTACACCCCGGCCCCTTTGAGGACCATAGCTACCCCTCCCTGCTTGTCGGAAGCGCACATTATCTGCAAGAACAAAGTCTCCCCATTCAAACTTAGACTCATCATGAACTCCATCACCACACTCCTCATGCCAATGACCGAATTCACCACAGTGGAAACAAAAAACTGGGAGCTTCTCATATTTTACTTGGTATCTAACCCTCTCTTCTCCCTTCTTTCCAGTCACAAACCTCTTGATCTTGGCATGTACATCAATCTTCACCCTTACTCTGACAAACTCACCAAAGAAACCTGCTGGGAGTTTCAACTGGACGTCCTCTACTTCCCCAATACGAGATGCCAAACCTTTGACCGCCGGCTCAATCAAAAAGTTGTCAGGAAGGCGATGGATCTGTGCCATACTGCCAGCTTATCCAGCTTAAAACTCTCAGGGTTCTTGAAACCATCATATTCTTCCATGATCACAGCCTGATCTCTAAACAACCATGGGCCCTCCATCATAGCTTTGTTCCAATCCCCCAAACATCCAAATTGAGCAGTAAAAAGGTTGTCTTTGATCTTCCTCCACGCAACAGTTTTTGCCGGATTCCATGCCGCCCACATGTCCCCGTATAGAGCATTAGGGCTGAACTTCTTCGGGGTGTGTACCCTTGCAATGGCCAGCCACTTTGCTGGGGCTCCCAGATCTGGCAGCTCCTCCTCCCAGACGAAATCATCATCTTCCTCTTCTTGCAAGTTAAGTCTGGCAAGTAGCTCTTCCGGCGACTCCTTTCCCTGCCGTCTCTGCGTACTCGACTCCGCCGCCATCCTCTTCTAAATTGGACACAACCAACGATCTCGTGGAAAACCCTAGCTCTCTCCCTGAGAAAACCTATCAAAAACCAAGACCGGGCAAGATCACAGAGGATCCCCCTTGATCGGACCGAGTCCTGACGGATAGATCGGGCGGGAGAATCAACCAGGGACTAAACAATTCCGGCGATCAACGCCGGAATACGGAGAAACCCTAAAGTCGCCGCCTTAGGGGAACTAATGTATCGCCCGGGTGGCGTTGGTGCGCAGGATCAGAAATTACGAGTCGACAAGGGATGGGTGTCCAGTATATCCTAGATTTGGTGGGCTAAGATGCCCGATCTGAGTCGCCGTGAGGCCCTAAGCTAAAAAAAAAGCTCAAAAAGCCGTGTTTTCTGACATTCCAATTTAAAGGGAAAAAATAGCTTATTTACCTCTCACGTAGGCACCGATTTGCTTCTGCGAAAAAACACATTTTTTTCCTTCCACAAGAGGTACAGTCGTGCCTTAAGAAAAAGGAAAAAAAATTGTGTTTTCTATTTTTTTTATGTGGGAGGCACTGATTTATTTGTCGTGGTGGTACGACTGTGCCTGTTCGTGCCTCTTCGAAAATGGAAAAACATGCTCTTAGTTCAGTCTTTTTCGTTCGGTTTTTTATGAATTTTTTTTTGTTGAAACCTATCAACATTGGATCTAATTTTGAAGATCTCGACGCGAGGAATCCAACGGAAAAAACGGCTCAAGATTTAGACGCATGGTTTAAAAGATAATACATTTTGAATAAACGAATTTATAAAAAAAATAAAAAACTCTACAAGAGGCAGAGAGGCAGTGCGCCACTTATCATAATCCGGGGAGGTGAAAATGATCTTTACAAAGAGTACTCCTCAATAAATGATTTCGATTTGACACGCTCATTTTATTGGTGTTTCTGCACCAATTTGTCATACCCTATTGGTGCAGAAACGCACAAGAGTAATTCTATTTGGTTGACCCTATTTGTTCGTATTTTTAAAAATGTTGGCTTTTCCAAAATAATTCAGGAAAATTCAAAATTGGTTCATGTTTTCCCCAATTGGAATGTCAAAAAATGTTCACAATTTTTAAAAAGTTCTCACACTTTTCCAAAGATGTTTTTTTTAATGTACACATTTTTTCTAAAACGTTCGCTACAGTTGGTTGTTTGGTTGTCTCCTTTGATTGTTGGGTCTGCATCGCGCAAAACTTAAAGCAGTTGCCCGCTAGAAATGTCTAAATCGGCAGTGTTTTCAGAGCCAGGCCCGCGAGATGCACGTTGGTGGCGGCGGCTACAAGCGAGGAGCCACGCTCGAGAAGCCGTGTTGTTTCCCCGAAGCGCCAGCAGTAATTACCCTCATCGCTCTCTCTTCCCTCTCTCCACTCTTCCACTCTCACACCGGCGACGGCGGCGATTAGCGGATCGGAGATCAGCAAGGGGACCACCGGCCGGACGTCACCGGCGTTAGCAACATCACCCGCAACACTTCGACAATGGCGTTAAGCCGTATTTTCACCACCTAACCTACTATTTCGCATTCGATTCATTTTTAGATTCGATCCTCGTCCTAGGGAAATGGGGAATCGGGGTAAATAGCTATAGGATTGACCATAACTTGACGATAATAACTAAGTAGCCATAGATTTTAGGGTTCCGGTCTGGATCAAGTACAAGGGAAATCGGGATTGTGGGTTAAACTTACACAGTTAAAATCTTGGCCCCGTCGACCCTAGAGGCGGTTGGAGCGGCGGGGTCCATTGGCATTGTTCTTGTCCTCCGGCTGTACCACCGTCTCGTCGTCCTCGCCGGAGTCCAGACCGGTTGGCAAATCACGGGGGCCTGGCTCCGGCGCCCTGTCCACCATCTCCACTGCTTATTCTTCCTCCTCTGGCTCCAAACCGATGACCTCTGGCGCCACCAGTTCTATTCCAGTATGCTGCGACGCGTTGGTCTTCAGGAGCAGTGTACTTGGCCCACCGTGCCCTCTGTCCAACATGGTCGGAGTCGGCCTAATTCATGGCCCAGCGAAGGATGTCGACTGACATAGCACCCTTCGCTGGGTCATGTATTAGCATCTTCAACTCCTCCGTCGTCACCTTCTTGATCATAGCGTCTGCCTCCTTGTGCATGTCTTCGATGCTGCTGAAGTTCAAGCACACTTCAATGGTGTTCTCGAACTTGTGCGATCACTAAGCGAGCACCTGAGTAAGAAAGCCTTCTCCATCCAATGCCCCAAGGGAAGGGGTTGGGGTTGGAGTTGGAGTTCATGGTGGTTGGTAGGAGGAGGAGTGAGTGAGAGACAGAGAGGAGAGAGGGTTAATTGAGTACGGTTGTGGGTAAGTAGTGACCCTTAAGCTGGGTAAATATAGGGTCTTTAGGTTTTAATACCGATCAATCTTTGAACTTTGTGCTCTTCATAACGCCATGAACTTCGTGTTGTTCATAACATAGATCGAGACAGAGAAAAAGGGCAAGGAGGTGGTGCCACCCATGGACAAGGGCGGGGAGGTGGTGCAACGCATGGACGACGACCTCATGGTGGAGGAGCCCCCCCAGTGGCAAGCGCCGGAACTACGGGCACTACCACGAGGAGGGTTGGCCAACTCACTTCTGCAAGGTGATCCTTGCCCCGAAGCTCGAGTGCATACCAATGCCCCTAGACTTTACCAAGAACTTCCCGGCCGTGGCGATGGAGTTCAAGCTAAAGACGAACACCGGCATGGAAACCCTCGATCAAGGTTGGGCCACCTTCGCCACTGTCCACCAGATCAAGATCAGGTACATTGTGACCTTCAAGTTGCTGATTCCCGACACGCTCAAGGTCATTGTCCTCAACGACAACGACATTGAGGCGGTGACCAAGTGCGGTAGGCACGACGACACCTTCGCCGTGAACGTCTAGGACAGCTCTACGTTGCTCTAGTTGGTTTAGTGTATACTATGGTGTACTGCTTTGCTCGAAAACTGTTATCTTTAAGTGTGGTACTATGTTTAAAAGTGCTTGCTATGGTTTAGAACTGTGTTAATATGATATCTTCTGTGTGTCTTTGCGATGTTCTACACGCCCCTTATGCTGGTAACCTCACCACCTCGCCGAAGAGATTACCAGACAACAGTGGCGACTCTGATTGATGTGGGAACTCGTTGAGCTCATATACGCGTTGGCATCGAGCCCGGGCACGTGCCCGTGGTGCCCGTACGCTAAATCCGCCCCTGACAGGCAATAGGCCTTGCATGAAACCAAACACCATGCCTTGTATTTTCGCCCAAACAAACAGGCAACCAAACAGACCACCTTTCGTTACGCCCCACGCAAACTAGAGGGTGTTTTTCCTCAGCCAGACCCAACTCGGTCAAGCATGCAATGCATGCAAAAGTTGCTACGAGAACCAAACAGGCCCCAGTTGATGCAGAGGCTGGGCTACACCCCTTCTTGAAAACAAAAAGGAAATCATCCTCTCTTGTTAGCCGATCAGTCGATTTGGCAAAGTAAATTCGACGCAGGGAACCATGAACGAGTGCGGTCTCTTCTCCTCTCCAACTCAAATTATGCTTGAAAATGACTTCTACATGGACCAAGCAGAGCAGAACATATAGACGTGATAATTTCTCAGAAATGAAAGAAAAAAAGATCAAATCAAAGCATACATGCGTGATAACTTTGCAAAAAGATGAAAACATGCTTGACATGGACAGATCAGAGCAAAACCCAAAGCGGCTTGCATTGCATGGATCGATGCCAGCCACACAGCAAAAGCAAAAGCTGGCTGCAAAATTCCATCCACTCCTCAGAAGGTTATTGCTAGCTCTCCTCGGAAGCATAGCACATTCTTGCCGTGCCGTCCGTTTTTTTTCCCTTACATACACACAAGCATTGCTCTCCTCCATGTGCAAGCGGAAGCACAAAAGAAATACAAACCCAAACACCATATCGTTCCTGATCAGCCACGGATGCATATGTTCTTCCATCCACTCCATCACCCCTAGTTCATCCATCTGTGAGAGGAGCGAGCGCCTGTAATGGCCGAGTCGGCCGTCAGCGCCGTGGTCGGCAACGTGAGTACCCTTGCGCTTCAGGAGACCACGCTGCTGTGTGGCGTCAGCACTGAAGTGGAGTTCCTGAAAGATGAGCTCAAGCGGCTGCAAGGCTTCCTTAGGGACGCCGACAGCAAACGAAGGATGGGAGTTTCGGGTGTTGCTGTCTTGGTGAGCCAGATCAGAGACGCGGCGTATGAGGCTGAGAATGTCATCGAAGCTGCAGACCACATGCACAAGAGGAACAGATTGAAGAAGGGATTCATGGGCGCCATTGCAAGGTATGCTCGTCTACCAAGTGATTTAAAGTTGGTGTAGAAATCAAACGTGTAAGAAGGAAGATAACCGAGATATTTGAGAGTGCAAACCGTTTGAAAATAGTTGATTTGGGGAATGGTTCAATGGAAAATGCTCATGTTAATGATGAGTTCCAACAAGACTATGGTCCTATGTACCAAAGCTTTGAAGATATTGACCTTGTTGGTTTCGAGGAGGAATACAAAGAAATAGTGAAGAAGTTAGTTGACACTCAAGACCATCTTAGCCTCAGTGTTGTCTCCATAATTGCCATGGGTGGGGCTGGGAAAACAACACTTGCTAGAAAAGTCTACACTTCATCTAGAGTCAGACAACACTTTGGGGAAATTGCTTGGGTGACTATATCTCAAAAGTACAAGGGAGTTGATTTACTAAAGGATATCTTCAAACAAATAATGGGTGACAAAGATGAGTCAGTTGATAAAATGAATGAGTATGAGGTGGGGAAAAATATCCATGATTTTTTGTTGCAAAGAAGATACTTAGTAGTTCTGGATGATGTGTGGGAAACAGATACATGGGAGCAACTAAATAAAAGGGTTAAAGTTTTTCCAGATGCAACTAACGGTAGTAGGGTAATGTTAACCACACGAAAGGAAGATGTTGCAAATCATGTTCAGATGCCAACCCATGTTCATCAGTTGAAGAAGTTAGACGAAGAGAAAAGTTGGGAACTCTTTAGCAGCAAAGCTTTACCACCATACAAAAGATCTGCCATACATGATGTGGATGAGTTTGAAAAACTTGGGAAAAGGCTTGCAAAGAAATGTGATGGATTACCACTTGCACTTGCAGTTTTGGGGGGGTATCTATCAAAGAATCTAAATGCACAAATATGGTCTGACATACTCTCTGATTGGCCATCAACCAAGAATGGGCGGATGATGCGAGACATACTGGCTCGCAGTTACAAGGACCTGCCAAATCATTATTTAAGAGCTTGTTTTCTCTATTTTGCTGCTTTTCCCGAGGACTGTGAAATATATGTGTCGGATCTTATTGAATTATGGATAGCAGAAAGCTTCATTCCACATACACTAAAGCATACATTAGATGAAATAGCACGGAATTATGTAACTGAGCTGGCTCAGAGAAGTTTGGTACAAGTTGTCCACAGAAGTAGTGTAAAGATTCATGATATTCTACATGACTGGTGCACGGAAGAAGCAAGACAAGATGGTTTTCTTAATGCCATCGAGAAAACTGCAGGTCAGGCTTTGTCTCCTGATCTCCTTTGTATTAATTGATTTCACTTTTATTTTACTATATGTACTTATATGTGGCTAGCTTCTTTCTGAAATGTGGTGCACTCAAAAAAAATTGCAGGCCAAGCTACTGCATCATCGTCGTCCGATAACTTGATATCCTATCGTTTGAGTTTTCAAACTTTGAGTGATCAGACTTTACCTGCAACGCCTAATGTCCGAAGTCTACTTTGGCTTTAAACTTGAATCAGTGTCCCTTCCTAAGCTGAGATTCCTGAGAGTTCTTTGCATTGAAAAATCAACACTAAAAGATTTCTCCAGCGTAATTGGTGGGTGCATTCACCTAAGATTGCTTAGGTTGGCAGATTGTGGAGGTGTGACACTCCCTTCTTCAATTGGCAAACTCCTTTACTTGCAGACTATAGATCTCAGAAACACAGTTTTGTTGTCAGTAGTACCAAACTCTCTCTGGGATATCCCTACTCTAAGGCATGTTTACCTTCACCGTGGGATAAAATTTTCTCCACCACCACCTGCAAGGAGTGTGCGACTGCAGCCAAAAGAGCTAAAGAGCTTTGTGTTGAATCTTGTTCCCCTTTCTTCCATTTTCTTTTGCTATCTACTCCCTCTGTACCAAAATACTTGTAGTACTATATCTATGCATGTCTTTTTGTCCACAAGTTAATTAGATCAAAATATAAAGGCGTTTGATCGGCATGCCATATTGCTTCGTTCATTGAACCCTTGCTGCATGTTCACTAACGATCCCAATCTTTATATGCTGCTGCACCGGAACAAATCAATACTAGTATTTGTTTGGTTCGGATTAGTTAATTAATCGGGCGCTGCTACGCGTCGGCCGGCGGGTCTTTTTAAAAGATCCGCCGCCTCGCGAGTCGTCATATTTGATGAATTGAACCACCGAGCGGCACGTTTTATCATTACAACACATGTCGTGTTGCGGGAAATTTCTGCAACACAGGTCATGTTTCAGAAATTTGTACAAGATAATTTTTTATGAAACAAAGGCCTTGTTTTAGTTTTTTTTTTTTTTTGCAATGGAGGTCTTGTTGCAATTTAGTTTTTTTTACAGAAGAGGTCTCATTGCAAATTTAATTTTCTGCAACATAGGTCTTGTTGCAGTTTTTGCAACCGAGATCTTGCCGCGGAAACTCATCATAGTAGTGGACAGTGAGCAGCGAGCAGCGTCCACGTTTATAGAAAGAAAGAAAAAGAAAAGACTAAATTGCCGCGGAAACTCATCATAGTCAGGACACGCGTCATATGGACGACCCGGCGGATGCTCGCGTGTGATCCCGGTAGAAGCCAAGCGTTTTCCTAATTAATGTCAGTGCGCTCAACTAAGTTTTTTTCTTCCCCGCAGAAAAACTATGTTATTTTCTAATGACTGCTTCTTTTATTTTTGAGCAGGTGGAGGAGACAGAGAAATCCTGCGCTACGTGGTCCGTTCCTGGAATTCTCCCCTCGAATCCATCTCTCCCTCCTCCCAATCGTCACATCTCTCCTCCTAAGTCGACGGTCTCTCTCCAAAAAAAGGCGCAGCCGTCTTCCCCCCGTCCTCGGCCCCTCCCTCCGTCCAGATCCGCCCTCCCGATGCCAATCTCGTCGCCTCCCCGTTCTCCGGTGCCGTCCCCCGGCCCTGTACGAGATGGATCCGTGGTGGTCTAGGGGAGTGCCAACTGCCAAGGTCGCCGGCTGCCTCTCCCCGGAGCTCGACGAGCTCAAGGCTGGCCTATGTCTCTGCTCCCTCGGCGACACCACCACCTCCCCGGCTGCAGAGATGGTGCTAATCCTTCTGTCCAAGAGGTCTGACTGCATTTCTTTCTACGTGTATGAAAGTGCCAGTTCATTTCTAGTGTAACATGTACATACAGTTCAAAGATTGTGTTTTATTCCTTGTATAGAGCCATGTTTTACTAGCTCACAAGAGTCCCATATGCATTGATTGATGAATACTTGTGTGCTGATGCATCAAGTTTATTTCTGAAAGAATGTGGACTGTGGTTGTTGATATTCAACAAAACCGTTGGTTGTGTGGTAAACTTATCATCAGAATGCAGTCATACTCCAAAATGGTCGTGCTTGGTGTTAGAATCCGAGGCATACCGTCGATCATCCGTGGACCAAGCAATCACATGAGGCACGACACCGAGATTTGTTAACGAGGTTCACCGATATGGCTACATCCCCGGGGCCTGACTACGGGCGCTCCTCCCCGTGACACCGTCACAATACCGCTCCCGGTCGCCCTGGACACCGACACATGCCGCCGGCTTCCCCTGCGTTCCGGTGCTATTATGTTGGCATAGGTTACATCGTGTGTCTACCCCCGCTATATAAGAGAGGCCTAGGATACAAGTGTCCTACTTGGACACGACTCCATATCCTGTAAACACAATACAACTACAAGTCCAACAATAACCTACCTTGTACACAATATTCGACACAACTCCAACACTTGGCGTTGGCGACTTAAGCTTATTCTCCCCTTGTTACACATGGAGCAATTTGTTTCAAAACTTTCGATGTTCTTTTGTGCTACATTGATATATCCGTGTTGTATTTCCCGGTGTGCTCGGTGCGGCGAAGCGCACATACCCTTCTACTAGTTCTAATATCTTGACAAGGACGGACATGTATTTCCAAATTTCCCAAAGCAATGATTAATTCTCATAATACTTCTAATTCATCAGTCCGGCTCTGCTTGACCGGGTGTGGCCACAATTTGCTTGCGCCGGATCAATTGATGTTAATTAGTGTCACAAGATCAATTTTCAGGGCTCGTGCTCAACAAAGTAATTTTCTTATGAGTGCTTTTTGCTCAAGTGTAAAGGGAATGATACTTCAAGATCTTTACGGGGATGGACGAGAGATACTTCAAGATCTTTTTTTCTTTCGTGAGAAGCACGGTTTTGCTTCCGCAAGAGGCACAGATTGACTTCCGTGAGAGGCATGGTTGTACCTCTTGGAAACAAAAAAAGAACGTGTTTTCTTTTTTTCGCGAGAGGCACAGATTAGCTCCCGCGAGAGGCACGGCCGTGCCTCCCAGAAACGAAAAAAATATGTTTCTTTTTTTCCATACATCGTTTTTCTTCTGTGAGAGGTACGGATTTGCTTCCGCGAGAGGCATGGCCGTTCCTCTTGGAACGGCTTTCGTAAAGTGAAAAAAAAAGTGCTCCCAGTGTGGTTTTTCCGTCCAGTTTTTTCGACAAAAAACTTTGTCAAAACCTTTCAACATAGGATCTAGTTTTGACGATCTCGACGCGAGGAATCCAACGTTGAAAACGGTTTGAGATTTGGATGCACGGTTTAAGAGAGAAAACATTTTGAATGAACAGATCTACGAAAAAAATGGAAAATTCTCGTTTGCGACAAGTGGCGCACATGCAATGCGCCACTTTTCGCAACCTGGGAAGGTAGAAGTGATCTTTGAAAGGAGTATTTCTTAATTAGTGATTTCAGTTTATCCCTTATTGTGAGCAATAAGATTCGCGTGAAGGTCACTACGAGCGTTAAGCTGGCACGGCCCAGAAAGAGCGTGTTCGCTTGAGTTGGACGGGTTCATGAACAGTTTCTCAGCCAGTTTGGGAACCTTCTAAAAGGTTTCGAGATAGTTTTTACCGGTTTTCGGAACCTAGGTTTCTGAAACTTATTTTCCTGCATTTTTTTTCCTTTTTTCTATTTCCTTTGTTATATAATATTCATGATTTTTTAAAAAATTGTCAAAATCTTCAAATTTTGTTTGGACTTTCATAAATTGTTTGTTTTTTCCCAAAAAAAACAATTGAACTTAAAAGTAGTTCATGTTTTTACAAAAACATTTCACACTTTAAAAAATGTTCAGTTTTTCCAAGAAATATTAGGAATTTTCAAATTCTGTCTGCAATTTCAAATAATGTTCACAAATTTGAAATATCTTTTGTGCACATTTTTTCATGTCTAAGAATAAAATTTTTAATTAATTAATATTTTCAAATTCGCAAGATTTTTTTGAATACGTGAATCTTTTTGAATTCATGAATATTTTTAAAAATTGTGAATAAATTTTGAACTCACAAGTATTTTTTGAATTCACTAATATTTTCTGAACTCACAAACATTTTTAAAATCCCTGATTTTTTATAAATGCAAACATTTTTTGAGAATTTATTGAATTTGGTGAACATTTCTTTGATTTTGTGAAAATTATTTAAATTCAGGAACTTTTTTCTATTTTGTGAACATTTTTTGGAATTTTTGTGAATTTTTTTAATTAGAAATCGACGTAGGAAAAAAATGACCTAAGTAAAAAACACATAGGAAAAAAAGGTGAAAAAACCGCATTATTGGGCCGCCCAATAGCAGCGACTCGAGCCGTTCCGGTTGCTACGAGCGACACATATCATCGCCCATATATGCAAGCAATGCCATGCATTAAAAAAATATGATTAGACACAGCAGTATAGCACAAAGCATTCCGGCTTTGCGATGGAGGGGCTTCTTTGCGGCGGTTCCTATTTAATGCTTAGTGCGTCCAAATGTCGAGGAAACGCACAGGAAAAAACCAAGCTAACGACCATAGCGGGCCGGGCACGTTAGCCATAGCACCAAGCGTTCGGGCTTTGCGAAGCTTTCACAAGGTTTCTGTTTGATTTTTACCGCTTTTGGTAACCTTCTAAAGGTTCTGGTGCAATTTTTTCTGTTACTGGTTTTTTATTTTATAATTTTTCAAATGTTCAGATTTTTCAAAATGTCTTGGAACATTTTCAACAACTGACCATGTTTTTCAGAAAATATTTAAAAGTTCAGATATTTTCGAAAATGTTCGCATTTTCGTAAAATTTTCTCAAATTTTCAAAAAATGTTCACGTTTTCACAGAAGTTCTCAAATTTTCAAAAAATGGCCACATTTGAAAAATAATCATTTAAAACAAATAAAATTGATAGTAACCCAAGTCTCTAATTGTTCGACTACATACCCCCCCGAGGCACTACAGTACTCCCTGCATGTACGTACCCCTGAGTCGGGTGGTGAGGTGGGAGGGGCGGAGGAGGAGGCGGCGCGATGGTGCAAGAGGCCGGAGGTGAGTTGAGGAGGAGGCGGCATGGCGGCAGCGAGATGGCTAGGGTAACTGTTGGGGAACGTTGCATGGAAAAGAAAAAATTCTACGCACACGCAAGATCTATCCATGGAGATGCATAGCAACGAGAGGGGAGAGTGTGTCTACGTCCCTCGTAGACCGTAAGCGGAAGCGTTTATTACGCGGTTGATATAGTCGAACTTCTTCACGATCCAACAGATCAAGTATCGAACATACGACACCTTCGTGCTCAGCACACGTTCAGCTCTGTAATGTCCTCGCCTTCTTGATACAGCAAGACGGGCGAAGTAGTGGATGAGTTCCAGCAGCACAACGGCGTGGTGACGGTGGTGGTGATGCTTCTACGCAGGGCTTCGCCTAAGCACCCCGAAAATATGACCGAGGGACGAAACTGTGGAGAAGGCGCCGAACACGGCTAAAAGATTGTCGTGGCGTGTGTGTGCACTACTAGGGAAAAGGCTAGCAGCAGCGCGGGTTTTAGGTGTACCAGTAGCGCGGGGAGTGGCGCTACTAATAAGGCGCTACAGCTAACACATAGCAGTAGTGCGTGCTCCGGCGCTACTGCTACACAAGTGTAGCAGCAGCGCGGTTAGTGGAAGCTCGCTCCCTCATATATATAGGTGGCGGAGAGGGTAGGCAGCCAGCAGGCGCCCCAAGGGTGGCCGCCGGCCCCCTTGGGCTCCTGCCCTGTGGCGACCTCTCCCCCTCCCCCCTTACCTTCTTTGCACAAGGGGGGAAGGAAAGGGAAGGAAGGGGGAGGCCGACTCCCCCCTTTCCTTCTCTCCCTTGAAGGAAATATGCCCTAGAGGCAATAATAAAGGTGTTATTTATATTTCCTTATATCATGATAAATTTCTATTATTCATGCTAGAATTGTATTAACCAGAAACTTAGTACATGTGTGAATACATAAACAAACAGAGTGTCACTAGTATGCCTCTACTTGACTAGCTCGTAGAATCAAAGATGTTATGTTTCCTAGCCATAGACATGAGTTTTCATTTGATTAACGGGATCACATCATTAGAGAATGATCTGATTGTCTTGACTCATTCCGTTAGCTTAGCATGATCGTTTAGTATATTGTTATTTCTTTCTTCATGACTTATACATGTTCCTATGACTATGAGATTATGAAACTCTCGAATACCGGAGGAACACTTTATGTGCTACCAAACGTCACCACGTAACTGGCTGATTATAAAGGTGCTCTACAGGTGTCTCCGATGGTACTTGCTGAGTTGGCATAGACCGATATTAGGATTCGTCACTCTGATTGTCAGAGAGGTATCTCTGGGCCCTCTCGGTAATGCACATGACTATAAGCCTTGCAAGCAATTTGACTAATGAGTTAGCTGCGGGTTGATGTATTACGGAACGAGTAAAGAGACTTGCCGGTAACGAGATTGAACTAGGTATTGAGATACCGATGATCTAATCTCGGGCAAGTAATGTTGGGGAACGTAGTAATTTCAAAAAATTTCCTACGCACACGCAAGATCATGGTGATGCATAGCAACGAGAGGGAGAGTGTTGTCTCACGCCCTCGTGAGACCGAAGCGAAGCGTTCAACGTAGAGGAAGTAGTCGTACATTCTCCTCGCGATCCAACCGATCCCAGCGCCGTTACTCCGGCGCCCCGAAGTTCTTGACGCGCAGACAGCTTGATGACGCTCCTCGGGCTCCGATCCAGCAGAGCTTGAGGAGGAGAGTTCCGTCAAGACGACGGCGTGGTGACGATCTTGATGTTCTATCGACACAGGCTTCGCCTAAGCACCGCCACGATATGACCGAGGTGGAATATGGTGGAGGGGGCACCGACACGGCTAAGGAACGATCTCAAGGATCAACTTGTGTGTTCTAGGGTGCCCCCTGCCCCGTATATAAAGGAGCAAAGGGGGTGCGGCCGGCCCTAGGAGGAGGAGGCGCTGAGGAGTCCTACTCCCACGGGAGTAGGACTCCCCCTTTCCTAGTTGGATTAGGACTTGGGGAGGGAAAGAGGAAGGGGCGCGCGCCTCTCCTTGCCTATTCGGACTAGGGGGGGGCGGCCTGCCCTGGCCGCCCTTCCTCTTCTCCCTCATGGCCCACTAAGGCCCATTAACCCCGGAGGGTTCCGTAACCCCGGTGTTCCGGTAAAATCCGATTTCACCGGAACCATTCGAACTCAAACATAGGCTTCCAATATATCAATCTTTATGTCTCGACCATTTCGAGACTCCTCGTCATGTCCGTGATCACATCCGGGACTCCGAACTTCTTCGGTACATCAAAATACACAAACTCATAATATAACCGTCATCGAAACCTTAAGCGTGCGGACCCTACGGTTCGAGAACAATGTAGACATGACCGAGACACGTCTCCGGTCAATAACCAATAGCGGTACCTGGATGCCCATATTGGCTCCTACATATTCTACGAAGATCTTTGTCGGTCAGACCGCATAACAACATACGTTGTTCCCTTTGTCATCGGTATGTTACTTGCCCGAGATTCGATCGTCGATATCCAATACCTAGTTCAATCTCGTTACCGGCAAGTCTCTTTACTCGTTCCGTAATACATCATCTCACAGCTAACTCATTAGTTGTAATGCTTGCAAGGCTTAAGTGATGTGTATTACCGAGAGGGCCCAGAGATACCTCTCCGACATTTGGAGTGACAAATCCTAATCTCGAAATCGCCAACCCAACATCTGCCTTTGGAGACACTGTAGTACTCCTTTATAATCACCCGATTCGTTGTGACGTTTGGTAGTACCAAAGTGTTCCTCCGTAAACGGAGTTGCATAATCTCATAGTTATAGGAACATGTATAAGTCATGGATAAAAGCAGTAGCAACATACTAAGCGATCGTGTGCTAAGCTAATGGAATGGGTCATGTCAATCAGATCATTCAACTAATGATGTGACCTTGTTAATCAAATAACAACTCCTTGTTCATGGTTAGGAAACATAACCATCTTTGATTAACAAGCTAGTCTAGTAGAGGCATACTAGTGACACTCTGTTTGTCTATGTATTCACACATGTATTATGTTTCCGGTTAATACAATTCTAGCATGAATAATAAACATTTATCATGAAATAAGGAAATAAATAATAACTTTATTATTGCCTCTAGGGCATATTTCCTTCAGTCTCCCACTTGCACTAGAGTCAATAATCTAGATTACATAGTAATGATTCTAACACCCATGGAGTCTTGGTGTTGATCATGTTTTGCTCGTGGAAGAGGCTTAGTCAACGGGTCTGCTACATTCAGATCCGTATGTATCTTGCAAATCTCTATGTCTCCCACCTGGACTAAATCCCGGATGGAATTGAAGCGTCTTTTGATGTGCTTGGTCCTTTTGTGAAATCTGGATTCCTTTGCTAAAGCAATTGCTCCAGTATTGTCACAGAAGATTTTCATTGGACCCGATGCACTAGGTATGACACCTAGATCGGATATGAACTCCTTCATCCAGACTCCTTCTTTAGCTGCTTCCGAAGCTGCTATGTACTCTGCTTCACATGTAGATCCTGCTACGACGCTTTGTTTAGAACTTCACCAACTGACAGCTCCTCCGTTTAGTGTAAATACGTATCCGGTCTGCGATTTAGAATCGTCCGGATCAGTGTCAAAGCTTGCATCAACGTAACCGTTTACGATGAGCTCTTTGTCACCTCCATATACGAGAAACATATCCTTAGTCCTTTTCAGGTATTTCAGGATGTTCTTGACCGATGTCCAGTGATCCACTCCTGGATTACTTTGGTACCTTCCTGCTAAGCTTATAGCAAGGCATACATCAGGTCTGGTACACAGCATTGCATACATGATAGAGCCTATGGCTGAAGCATAGGGAACATCTTTCATTTTCTCTCTATCTTCTGCAGTGGTCGGGCATTGAGTCTTACTCAACTTCACACCTTGTAACACAGGCAAGAACCCCTTCTTTGCTTGATCCATTTTGAACTTCTTCAAAATTTTGTCAAGGTATGTGCTTTGTGAAAGTCCAATTAAGCGTCTTGATCTATCTCTATAGATTTTGATGCCTAATATGTAAGCAGCTTCACCGAGGTCTTTCATTGAAAAACTTTTATTCAAGTATCCCTTTATGCTATCCAGAAATTCTATATCATTTCCGATTAGTAATATGTCATCTACATATAATATCGAAATGCTACTGAGCTCCCACTCACTTTCTTGTAAATACAGGCTTCTCCAAAAGTCTGAATAAACCCAAATGCTTTGATCACACTATCAAAGCGTTTATTCCAACTCCGAGATGCTTGCACCAGTCCATAAATGGATCGCTGGAGCTTGCATACTTTGTTAGCTCCCTTTGGATCGATAAAACCTTCTGGTTGCATCATATACAACTCTTCTTCCAGAAATCCATTCAGGAATGCAGTCTTTACATCCATTTGCCAAATTTCATAATCATAAAATGCGGCAATTGCTAACATGATTCGGACAGACTTAAGCATCGCTACGGGTGAGAAGGTCTCATCGTAGTCAATCCCTTGAACTTGTCGAAAACCCTTTGCGACAAGTTGAGCTTTGTAGACAGTAACATTACCGTCTGCGTCAGTCTTCTTCTTGAAGATCCACTTGTTTTCTATTGCTTGCCGGCCCACGGGCAAGTCAACCAAAGTCCATACTTTGTTTTCATACATGGATCCCATCTCAGATTTCATGGCCTCAAGCCATTTTGCGGAATCTGGGCTCACCATCGCTTCTTCATAGTTCGTAGGTTCATCATGATCTAGTAGCATGACTTCCAGAACAGTATTGCCGTACCACTCTGGTGCGGATCTTACTCTGGTTGATCTATGAGGTTCTGCAGTAACTTGATCTGAAGTTTCATGATCAACATCATCAACTTTCTCACTATTTGGTGTAGATATCTCAGAAACCGGTTTCTGCGACAAACTACTTTCAAGTAAGGGTGAAGGTACAGTTACCTCATCAAGTTCTACTTTCCTCCCACTCACTTCTTTCGAGAGAAACTCCTTCTCTAGAAAGGATCCATTCTTGGCAACAAATGTCTTGCCTTCGGATCTGTGATAGAAGGTGTACCCAACAGTTTCCTTTGGGTATCCTATGAAGACACATTTCTCCGATTTGGGTTCGAGCTTATCAGGTTGAAGCTTTTTCACATAAGCATCACAGCCCCAAACTTTCAGAAACGACAACTTTGGTTTCTTGCCAAACCATAGTTCATAAGGCGTCGTCTCAACGGATTTTGATGGTGCCCTATTTAAAGTGAATGCAGCCGTCTCTAGAGCATAACCCCAAAACGATAGCGGTAAATCGGTAAGAGACATCATAGATCGCACCATATCTAGTAAAGTACGATTACGACGTTCGGACACACCATTACGTTGTGGTGTTCCGGGTGGCGTGAGTTGCGAAACTATTCCGCATTGTTTCAAATGTAGACCAAACTCGTAACTCAAATATTCACCTCCACGATCAGATCGTAGAAACTTAATTTTCTTATTACGATGATTTTCAACTTCACTCTGAAATTCTTTGAACTTCTCAAATGTTTCAGACTTATGTTTCATTAAGTAGATATACTCATATCTGCTTAAATCATCTGTGAAGGTGAGAAAATAACGATATCCGCCACGAGCCTCAACATTCATCGGACCACATACATCTGTATGTATTATTTCCAACAAATCTGTTGCTCTCTCCATAGTGCCGGAGAACGGGGTTTTAGTCATCTTGCCCATGAGGCACGGTTACTTAAGTGCCAAGTGATTCATAATCAAGTGACTCCAAAAGTCCATCAGTATGGAGTTTCTTCATGCGCTTTATACCGATATGACCTAAACGGCAGTGCCACAAATAAGTTGCACTATCATTATCAACTCTGCATCTTTTGGTTTCAACATTATGAATATGTGTATCACTACTATCGAGATTCATCAAAAATAGACCACTCTTCAAGGGTGCATGACCATAAAAGATATTACTCATATAAATAGAACAACCATTATTCTCTGATTTAAATGAATAACCGTCTCGCATCAAACAAGATCCAGATATAATGTTCATGCTCAACGCAGGCACCAAATAACAATTATTTAGGTCTAAAACTAATCCCGAAGGTAGATGTAGCGTGCCGACCGCGATCACATCGACTTTGGAACCATTTCCCCACGCATCGTCACCTCGTCCTTTGCCGTGTTAAGCAATCTGTAGTCCCTGTTTGAGTTGCAAATATTAGCAACAGAACCAGTATCAAATACCCATGTGCTACTGCGAGCTCTAGTAAGGTACACATCAATAACATGTATATCACATATACCTTTGTTCACCTTGCCATCCTTCTTATCCGCCAAATACTTGGGGCAGTTCCGCTTCAAAGTGACAGTCGCTTGCGGTAGAAGCACTCAGTTTCAGGTTTAGGTCCAGACTTGGGTTTCTTCTCCTGAGCAGCAACTTGCTTGCTGTTCTTCTTGAAGTTCCCCTTCTTCTTCCCTTTGCCTTTCTTCTTGAAACTAGTGGTCTTATTGACCATCAACACTTGATGCTCCTTCTTGATTTCTACCTCCGCAGCCTTTAGCATTGCGAAGAGCTCAGGTATAGTCTTTACTAACCCTTGCATATTATAGTTCATCACGAAGCCTTTGTAGCTTGGTGGCAGTGATTGAAGAATTCTGTCAATGACACAATCATCCGGAAGATTAACTCCCAGTTGAGTCAAGTGATTGTAATACCCAGACATTCTCAGTATGTGCTCACTGACAGAACTATTCTCCTCCATCTTGCAGCTATAGAATTTATTGGAGACTTCATATCTCTCAATCCGGGCATTCTGTTGGAATATCAACTTAAACTCCTGGAACATCTCATATGCTCCATGACGTTCAAAACGTCGTTGAAGTCCCGGTTCTAAGCCGTAAAGTATGGCACACTGAACTATAGAGTAGTCATCAGCTTTGCTCTGCCAGACGTTCTTAACGTCGTCAGTTGCATCAGCAGCAGGCCTGGTACCCAGCGGTGCATCCAGGACGTAACTCTTCTGTGCAGCAATGAGGATAATCCTCAGGTTGCGGACCCAGTCCGTGTAATTGCTACCATCATCTTTCAACTTTGCTTTCTCAAGGAATGCATTAAAATTCAACGGAACAACAGCACGAGCCATCTATCTACAAACAAACATAGACATGCAAGATACTATCAGGTACTAAGTTCATGATAAATTTAAGTTCAATTAATCATATTACTTAAGAACTCCCACTTAGACAGACATCTCTCTAGTCATCTAAGTGATCACGTGATCCAAATCAACTAAACCATAACCGATCATCACGTGAGATGGAGTAGTTTTCAATGGTGAACATCTTATGTTGATCATATCTACTATATGATTCACGCCGACCTTCGGTCTCCGTGTTCCGAGGCCATATCTGCATATGCTAGGCTCGTCAAGTATAACCTGAGTATTCTGCGTGTGCAAAACTGGCTTGCACCCGTTGTAGATGGACGTAGAGCTTATCACACCCGATCATCACGTGGTGTCTCGGCACGACGAACTTTGGCAACGGTGCATACTCAGGGAGAACACTACTTGATAATTTTAGTGAGAGATCATCTTAAAATGCTACCGTCAATCAAAGCAAGATAAGATGCATAAAGGATAAACATCACATGCAATCAATATAAGTGATATGATATGGCCATCATCATCTTGTGCTTGTGATCTCCATCTCTGAAGCACCGTCGTGATCACCATCGTCACCGGCACGACACCTTGATCTCCATCGTAGCATCGTTGTCGTCTACGCCATCTATTGCTTCTACGACTATCGCTACCGCTTAGTGATAGAGTAAATCAATTACAGGGCGTTTGTATTTCATACAATAAAGCGACAACCATATGGCTCCAACCAGTTGCCGATAACTTCGGTTACAAAACATGATCATCTCATACAATAAAATATAGCATCACGTCTTGACCATATCACATCACAACATGCCCTGCAAAAACAAGTTAGACGTCCTCTACTTTGTTGTTGCAAATTTTACGTGGCTGCTACGGGCTTAAGCAAGAATCAATCTCACCTACGCATCAAAACCACAACGATACTTCGTCAAATAGACTCGTTTAACCTTCTCAAGGACCGGGCGAGCCACACTCGGTTCAACTAAAGTGAGAGAGACAGAGACACCGCCAGTCACCTTTAAGCAACGAGTGCTCGTAGCGGTGAAACCAGTCTCGCGTAAGCGTACGCGTAATGTCGGTCCGGGCCGCTTCATCTCACAATACCGCTGAACCAAAGTATGACATGCTGGTAGGTAGTATGACTTGTATCGCCCACAACTCACTTGTGTTCTACTCGTGCAAAACATCAAACCATAAAAACCTAGGCTCGGATGCCACTGTTGGGGAACGTAGTAATTTCAAAAAATTTCCTACGCACACGCAAGATCATGGTGATGCATAGCAACGAGAGGGAGAGTGTTGTCTACGTACCCTCGTAGACCGAAGCGGAAGCGTTCACAACGTAGAGGAAGTAGTCGTACGTTCTCCTCGCGATCCAACCGATCCCAGCGCCGTTACTCCGGCGCCTCCGAGTTCTTGACACGCGTACAGCTCGATGACGCTCCTCGGGCTCCGATCCAGCAGAGCTTCGAGGAGGGAGAGTTCCGTCAGCACGACGGCGTGGTGACGATCTTGATGTTCTATCGACGCAGGGCTTCGCCTAAGCACCGCTACGATATGACCGAGGTGGAATATGGTGGAGGGGGGCACCGCACACGGCTAAGGAACGATCTCAAGGATCAACTTGTGTGTTCTAGGGTGCCCCCTGCCCCCGTATATAAAGGAGCAAAGGGGGTGCGGCCGGCCCTAGGAGGAGGCGCGCCGGAGGAGTCCTACTCCCCGGGAGTAGGACTCCCCCTTCCTAGTTGGATTAGGACTTGGGGAGGGAAAGAGGAAAGGGGGGTGCCGCCCCCCTCTCCTTGTCCTATTCGGACTAGGGGGGAGGAGGCGCGCGGCCTGCCCTGGCCGGCCCTTCCTCTTCTCCCTCATGGCCCACTAAGGCCCATTAACCCCCGGTGTTCCGGTAAAATCCCGATTTCACCCAGAACCATTCCGAACTCCAAACATAGGCTTCCAATATATCAATCTTTATGTCTCGACCATTTCGAGACTCCTCGTCATGTCCGTGATCACATCCGGGACTCCTAACTTCTTCGGTACATCAAAATACACAAACTCATAATATAACCGTCATCGAAACCTTAAGCGTGCGGACCCTACGGTTCGAGAACAATGTAGACATGACCGAGACACGTCTCCGGTCAATAACCAATAGCGGGACCTGGATGCCCATATTGGCTCCTACATATTCTACGAAGATCTTTGTCGGTCAGACCGCATAACAACATACGTTGTTCCCTTTGTCATCGGTATGTTACTTGCCCGAGATTCGATCGTCGGTATCCAATACCTAGTTCAATCTCGTTACCGGCAAGTCTCTTTACTCGTTCCGTAATACATCATCTCACAGCTAACTCATTAGTTGTAATGCTTGCAAGGCTTAAGTGATGTGTATTACCGAGAGGGCCCAGAGATACCTCTCCGACATTTGGAGTGACAAATCCTAATCTCGAAATACGCCAACCCAACATCTGCCTTTGGAGACACCTGTAGTACTCCTTTATAATCACCCAGTTACGTTGTGACGTTTGGTAGTACCCAAAGTGTTCCTCCGGTAAACGGGAGTTGCATAATCTCATAGTTATAGGAACATGTATAAGTCATGGATAAAAGCAGTAGCAACATACTAAACGATCGTGTGCTAAGCTAATGGAATGGGTCATGTCAATCAGATCATTCAACTAATGATGTGACCTTGTTAATCAAATAACAATTCCTTGTTCATGGTTAGGAAACATAACCATCTTTGATTAACAAGCTAGTCTAGGAGAGGCATACTAGTGACACTCTGTTTGTCTATGTATTCACACATGTATTATGTTTCCGGTTAATACAATTCTAGCATGAATAATAAACATTTATCATGAAATAAGGAAATAAATAATAACTTTATTATTGCCTCTAGGGCATATTTCCTTCAAGTAACATACCGATGACAAAGGGAACAACGTATGTTGTTATGCGGTTTGACCGATAAAGATCTTCGTAGAATATGTGGGAGCCAATATGAACATCCAGGTTCCGCTATTGGTTATTGACCGGATACGTGTCTCGGTCATGTCTACATAGTTCTCGAACCCATAGGGTCCGCATGCTTAACGTTCGGTGACGATCGATATTATGAGTTTATGTGTTTTGATGTACCAAAGATAGTTCGGAGTCCCGAATGTGATCATGGACATGACGAGGAGTCTTGAAATGGTTGAGACATAAAGATAGATATATCGGATGACTATATTCAGACACCGGATGAGTTCCGGAGGTCACCGGATATTTATCAGAGTGCCGGGGGGTTATCGGAACCCCCGGGGGAACTAATGGGCCAACATGGGCCTTGTGAGATAGAGAGGAGGGGCCTTAGGGCTGGCCGCATGCCCTCCCCCCTTGGGAGTCCGAATTGGACTAGGAGGGAGGCGGCGCCCCCTCTTTCCTTCCTCTCTCCCTCTCCTTTCTTCCCCCTTCCCCCTTCCTCTCTCCCTCTCCTTCCTTCCCCCTCCACCATAATCCACGCCGGTCATATCGTCGTATTGCTTAGGCGAAGCCCTGCGCCGGTAGCTTCATCATCACCATCATCTTGCCATCGTGCTGACGAAGCTCTCCCTCGAAGCTCTACTGGATCGTGAGTTTGTGGGACATCACCGAGCTGAACGTGTGCTAATCGTGGAGGTGTCGTACGTTCGGTACTAGGATCGGTCGATCGTGAAGACATAAGACTGCATCAACTGCGTTGTCATAACGCTTCGCTCACGGTCTCACGAGTGCGTGGACAATTTTGAATTTACTACGTTGCTCTGCAATGGCATCCAGCCAGGTTGATGCGTAGATGTTATTGTTGGTGAAATTAGTAATTTCAAAAAACTCGTTACGCACACGCAAGATCATGGTGATGCCAGGTTTAGAGCGTAGATGTTGTCCATGTTGGTGAGATGTAAGCGAATATCACAACGCGGTTGATGTAGTCGTACGTCTTCACGAACCGACCGATCCAAGTACCGAATGCACGGCACCTCCAAGTTCTGCACACGTTTAGCTCGATGACGTCCCTCGTACTCTTGATCCAGTTGAGTCCGAATAAAACCTTCAATGGTCATACACCCAAGGTGAATGGTTTATTGAATCTCGATCGTAGTGATACACATATTCATAATATTCAAGCCAAAAGATGCAAAGTTAATAATGATAGTGCGACTTATTTGTGGCACTGCCGTTTAGGTCATATTGGTGTAAAGCGCATGAAGAAACTCCATACTGATGGGATTTTGGAATCACCTGATTATGAATTACTTGGCACTTGCAAACCATGCATCATGGGCAAGATGACTAAAACTCCGTTCTCCGGAACAATGGAGCGAGCAACAAATTTGTTGGAAATCATACATACTAATGTATGTGGTCCGATGAATGTTGAGGCTCGTGGCGGGTATCGTTATTTTCTCACCTTCGCAGAAGATTTGAGCAGATATAGATATATCTACTTGATGAAACATAAGTCTGAAATTCTTTGAAAAGTTCAAAGAATTTCGGAGTGAAGTGTGGAAAATCATCATAACAAGAAGATAAAGTTTCTACGATCTGATCGTGGAGGAGAATATTTGAGTTACGAGTTTGGTCTTCATTTCAAACAATGCGGAATAGTTTCGCAACTCATGCCACCCGGAACACCACAACGTAATGGTGTGTTCGAACGTCGTAATCGTACTTTACTAGATATGGTGCGATCTATGATGTCTCTTACTGATTTACCGCTATCGTTTTGGGGTTATGCTTTAGAGACGGTTGCATTCACATTAAATAGGGCACCATCTAAATCCGCTGAAACGACCCCTTATGTGCTATGGTTTGGCAAGAAACCAAAGTTGTCGTTTCTTAAAGTTTGGGGCTGCGATGCTTATGTGAAAAAACTTCAACCTGATAAGCTCGAACCCAAATCGGATAAATGTATCTTCATAGGATACCCAAAGGAGACTGTCGGGTACACCTTCTATCACAGAGCCTAAGGTAAGGCATTCGTTGCTAAGAATGGATCCTTTCTAGAGAAGGAGTTTCTCTCGAAAGAAGTGAGTGGGAGGAAAGTAGAACTTCATGAGGTAATTGTACCTGCTACCTTATTGGAAAGTAGTTCATCACAGAAATCAGTTCTTGTGACTCCTACACCAATTAGTGAGGAATCTAATGATGATGATCATGTAACTTCAGATCAAGTTACTACCGAACCTCGTAGGTCAATTAGAGTAAGATCCGCACCAGAGTGGTACGGCAATCCTGTTCTGGAGGTCATGTTACTTGACCATGACGAACCTACGAACTATGAGGAAGCGATGATGAGCCCAGATTTTGCGAAATGGCTTGAGGCTATGAAATCTGAGATGGGATCCATGTATGAGAACAAAGTGTGGACTTTGGTTGACTTGCCCGATGATCGGCAAGCCATCGAGAATAAATGGATCTTCAAGAAGAAGACTGACGCTGACGGTAATATTACTATCTACAAAGCTCGACTTGTTGCGAAAGGTTTTCGACTAGTTCAAGGAGTTGACTATGATGAGACTTTCACACTCGTAGCGATGCTTAAGTCCGTCCGAATCATGTTAGCAATTGCCGCATTTTATGATTATAAAATTTGGCAAATGGATGTAAAGACTGCATTCCTGAATGGATTTTTGGAAGAAGAGTTTTATATGATGCAACCTGAAGGTTTTATTGATCCAAAGGATGCTAACAAAGTGTGCAAGCAACAACGATCCATTTATGGACTGGTGCAAGCATCTCGGAGTTGGAATAAAGTTTTTGATAGTGTGATCAAAGCATATGGTTTTATGCAGACTTTTGAAGAAGCCTGTATTTACAAGAAAGTGAGTGGGAGCTCTGTAACATTTCTAATATTATATGTGGATGACATATTGTTGATTGGAAATGATATAGAATTTCTGGATATCATAAAAGGATACTTGAATAAGAGTTTTTCAATGAAAGACCTCGGCGGAGCTGCGTATATATTGGGCATCAAGATCTATAGAGATAGATCAAGACGCTTAATTGGACTTTCACAAAGCACATACCTTGCTAAAGTTTTGAAGAAGTTCAAAATGGATCAAGAAAAGAAAGGGTTCTTGCCTGTGTTACAAGGTGTGAAGTTGAGTAAGACTGAATGCCCGACCACTGCAGAAGATGGAGAAAAATGAAAAGTGTTCCCTATGCTTCAGCCATAGGCTCTATCATGTAAGTAATGTTGTGTACTAGACCTGATGTGTGCCTTGCTATTAATTTAGAAGGGAGGTATCAAAGTAATCCAGGAGTGGATCACTGGACAGCGGTCAAGAACATCCTGAAATACCTGAAAAGGACTAAGGATGTGTTTCTCGTTTATGGAGGTGACAAAGAGCTCGTCGTAAATTGTTACGTTGATGCAAGCTTTGACACTGAACCGGATGACTCTAAGTCACAAACCGGATATGTATTTATATTGAACGGTGGAGCTGTCAGTTGGAGCAGTTCTAAGCAAAGCGTTGTGGCGGGATCTACAAGTGAAGCGGAGTACATAGCTGCTTCGGAAGCAGCAAATGAAGGAGTTTGGATGAAGGAGTTCATATCCGATCTAGGTGTCATACCTAGTGCATCGGGTCTTTTGTGACAATACTGGTGCAATTGCCTTGGCAAAGGAATCCAGATTTCACAAGAGAACCAAGCACATAAAGAGACGCTTCAATTCCATCTGTGATCAAGTCAAGGAGGGAGACATAGAGATTTGCAAGATACATACGGATCTGAATGTTGCAGACCCGTTGACTAAGCCTCACTCACGAGCAAAACATGATCAACACCAAGACTCCATGGGTGTTAGAGTCATTATTGTGTAATCTAGATTATTAACTCAAGTGCAAGTAGGAGACTGAAGGAAATATGCCCTACAGGCAATAATAAAGGTGTTATTTATATTTTATTATATCATGATAAATTTTTATTATTCATGCTAGAACCGTATTAATCGGAAACTTAGTACATGTGTGAATACATAAACAAACAGAGTGTCGCTAGTATTCCTCTACTTGACTAGCTCGTACAATCAAACATGGTTATGTTTCCGAGCCATAGACATGAGTTATCATTTGATTAATAGGGTCACATCATTAGAGAATGATGTGACTGACTTGACCTATTCCGTTAGCTTAGCATTTGACCATTTAGTATATTGCTATTGCTTTCTTCATGAATTATACATGTTCCTATGACTATGAGATTATGCAACTCTCGAATACCGGAGGAACACTTTGTGTGCTACCAAACATCACAACATAACTGGTTGATTATAAAGGTGCTCTACAGGTGTCTCCGATGGTACTTGTTGAGTTGGCATAGATCGAGATTAGGATTTGTCACTCCGATTGTCAGAGAGGTATCTCTGGGCCCTCTCGGTAATGCACCTCACTATAAGCCTTGCAAGGAATGTGACTAATGAGTTAGTTGCGGGATGATGCATTACGGAACGAGTCAAGAGACTTGCCGGTAATGAGATTGAACTAGGTATTGAGATACCGACGATCGAATCTCGGGCAAGTAACATACCGATGACAAAGGAAACAACTGAAAGATCGAGGATGTCGCCTAGAGGGGGGGGTGAATAGGCGCTTTAAAATAATTACGGTTTAGGCTTGAACAAATGCGGAATAAACCTAACGGTTAACTTGTCAAGCACAAAACCTAAAACAATTAGGCTCACCTATGTGCACCAACAACTTATGCTAAGCAAGATAAGCAACTATGTGATAGCAAGATATATGACAAAGAACAATATGGCTATCACAAAGTAAAGTGCATAAGTAAAGGGCTCGGATAAGAGATAACCGAGGCACGCGGAGACGACGATGTATCCGAAGTTCACACCCTTGCGGATGCTAATCTCCGCTTGGAGCGGTGTGGAGGCAAAATGCTCCCAAGAAGCCACTAGGGCCACAGTAATCTCCTCACGCCCTCGCACAATGCAAGATGCCGTGATTCCACTAAGGGACCCTTGAGGGCGGTCACCGAACCCGTACAAATGGCAACCCTTGGGGGCGGTCACCGAACCCGTACACTTTGGCAACCCTTGGGGGCGGTCACCGGAACCCGTCAAGATGCTCGGGGCGATCTCCGCAACCTAATTGGAGACCCCGACGCTTGCTCGGAGCTTTACACCACAATGATTGAGCTCGAACACCACCAACCGCCTAGGATGCCCAAGCACCCAAGAGGAACAAGCTCAAGGGCACCAAGCACCCAAGAGTAATAAGCTTTCAAACTTCACTTCCACGTATCACCGTGGAGAACTCAAACCGATGCACCAAATGCAATGGCAAGGGCACACGGAGTGCCCAAGTCCTTCTCTCTCAAATCCCACGAAGCAACTAATGCTAGGGAGGAAAATGAGAGGAAGAACAAGAAGGAGAACACCAAGAACTCCAAGATCAAGATCCAAGGGTTCCCTCACATAGAGGAGAAAGTGATTGGTGGAAATGTGGATCTAGATCTCCTCTCTTTTCCTCAAAACTAGCAAGAATCCATGGAGGGATTGAGAGTTAGCAAGCTCAAGAAGGTCAACAATGGGGAAGAACACGAGCTCAAAGGATAAGGTTCAATAGGAAGAAGACCCCTTTTATAGGACCTCCGAATCCAACCGTTATGTGCTCAGGTCGTGCACAAGCGGTACTACTGCTTGGAGGAGCGGTACTACCGCTTAGCACGCTCAAAACAGCCCAAACGAGAGAGAAAACATGAGTTTTGGTCCGGGGCGGTACTACCGCTTAGGAGCCACGGTAGTACTGCTCTGGAGCGGTAGTACCGCTCAGGAGCCACGGTAGTACCGCTCTAGAGCGGTAGTAAAAAATTACATCCGCTCTAGTCGCGGTAATACCGCTGCAGCCTTCACCAAAACAGCCACAACTTTTGCAAACGGACTCCGAATTCGATGAAACCAAGTTTGTTGGAAAGCTAGCGACAAGGGCTAACACAATATTGAAAGAAATACCAATAATAAGCAAATGAGAAAAGGCCCAAAATAAAATGGTGAGAACCCTTCCTCGGAGAAGACCGGTAAAACCTCCAACACCGAAAACATCATAGAAGACGCATGCAAACTCCGTTTTCGATGAACTCAAGCTTGTCATAAAGATGACCCTAAGCTCTAAGACTCACAAAGACAATCAAACAAGGACCAAGAAACATGATGCAAGGATGCAATGGTTTGAGCTCTCGATGAACGATACGATCAAGCTACTCACTTGAGAGCCCCCCTTGATAGTACGGCTATCGATCCTATAACCCGGTCTCCCAACTACCACCATGAGACCGGTAAAATAGAAAACCTATCAAGGGCAAACCTTTGCCTTGCACATGGTCCACTTGAGCTAGATGATGACGATCTTGACTCCCTCAAGTTGGACCACCTTTCTTGATTGCATTGGCTCGATGAAGACTAGATGATTGCTCCCCCATAGTCACTATGGGTGAGCGACTCTTTGGCACATCTTCACAAGTTCATTGACACCACAATGGATGGCAAGATTCAAACTTGATTGCTCCCCCATACTCCATTATGGGTGAGCCACTCTTTGTGTTGCTCCACTTGAACTTGCACACTGCAAACTTGATGACGATCACCACTTGATGTCATCCTCCATGGGTTGTATGGGATCTTCCTCTTGACGCAAGACCATGGAAACATACCTAACCCCACAAAGAACTCTCACATAGACCATGGGTTAGTACACAAAGCGTAATGGACAATGCTTACCATACCATGGGAACACTTGGTCCCACTCGGTACATCTTCTATGCTTTGTGAGTTGATCAACTTGATTCACTCTTGACTTAGTCTTGATCACCCTTGAATCTTTCCAACTGTCTTCATTTGGATGATGTATTGAAGGTAAATATGAATGATCACACAATCTTCTTCTTCAAGACATGCTTGCAATAAGCTCAACACTCACATGACCAATCTTTGGATAATTCCTTAATAGCACCTTGGTCAACCCATAAACTCCTTGAAACCAACACATGGACTTCAAGAAATGCCTATGGAAACATCCTTCAAATATAACTCGATGCAACCATTAGTCCATAGAGAATGTCATCAATTACCAAAACCACACATGGGGGCACCGCATGTCCTTTCAACAACGTATGTTGTCATGCGGTTTGACCGATAAAGATCTTTGTAGATACGTGGGAGCCATATGAACATCCAGGTTCCGCTATTGGTTATTAACCGGAGACGTGTCTCAGTCATGTCTACATAGTTCTCGAACCCGTAGGGACTACACGTTTGAGGTTCGGTGACGATCGGTATTATGAGTTTATGTGTTTTGATATACCGAAGATAGTTCGGAGTCTCGGATGTGATCACGTACATGACGAGGAGTCTCTAAATGGTCGAGACATAAAGATTTATATATTGGACGACTATATTCGGACACCAGATGAGTTCCGGAGGTCATCGGATATTTATCGGAGTGTCGGGGGGTTATCGGAACCCCCGGGGGAACTAATGGGCCAACATGGGCCTTGTGTGTGAGAGAGGAGGGGCCTTAGGGCTGGCCGAGCTCCCCCCCTTGGGAGTCCGAATTGGACAAGGAGGGGGGGCGGCGCCCCCTCTTTCCTCCCTCTTTCCCTATCCTTCCTTCCCCCTTCCCCCTTCCTAGTTGGACTAGGAAAGGGGGATTCCTACTCCTACTAGGAGGACTCCCCCTCTCCTGGTGCGCCCCAAGGCCGGCCGGCCTCCCCCTTGCTCCTTTATGTACGGGGGCAGGGGGCACCCTAGAACACACAAGTTGATTGTTTCCAGCCATGTGCGGTGCCCCCCTCCACCATAATTCACCTCGGTCATATCGTCGTAGTGCTTAGGCGAAGCCCTGCGCTGGTAGCTTCATCATCACTGTCATCACGCCATCGTGCTAACGAAGCTCTCCCTTGAAGCTCTACTGGATCGTGAGTTTGTGGGACGTCACCGAGCTGAACGTGTGCTGATCGCGGAGGTGCCGTATGTTCGGAAATAGGATCGGTCGATCGTGAAGACGTATGACTACATCAACCACGTTGTCATAACGCTTTCGCTTACGGTCTACGAGGGTACGTGGACAATACTCTCCCCTCTCATTGCTATGCATCACCATGATCTTGCGTGTGCGTAGAAATTTTTTTGAATTTACTACGTTACCCAACATCCCCAAGGGTTGCGACCTTAGGAGTGGCGCGCCAGCCCCTTGTGGGCTGTTGTGTTTCACCCCTTTGGCCCATATGGCCCATTAACCTCCCGGGAGGGAGGGGGATTCCCGGAACCCCTTCCGGTGATCGATGACTACCCGGTACCTCCCAAAACTCTTCCGGTGTCCAAATAGCATTGTTCTATATATCAATTTTTACCTCCGGGCCATTCCGAAGCTCCTCGTCATGTTCATGATCTCATCCGGGACTCCAGACAATATTCGGTCACCAAATTATATAACTCATATAACACTATATCGTTAACGAACTTTAAGCGTGCGAACCCTACGGGTTCGAGAACTATGTAGACATGACAGAGACACCTCTCTGGTCAATAACTAATAGCGGAACTTGGGTGCCCATACTGGTTCCTACATATTCTTCGAAGATCTTTATTGGTCGAACCTTATGACAACATACGTAATTCCCTTTGTCTATCGTATGTTACTTGCCCGAGATTCGATCGTCGGTATTTTCATACCTAGTTCAATATAGTTAGTGGCAAGTCTCTTTACTAGTTCCATAATACATTGGATCGTAACTAACTCCTTAGTCACTTTGCTTGCAAGTTTCTTGTGATGTGTATTACCGAGAGGGTCCAGAGATACCTCTCCGATACACAGAGTGACAAATCTTAATCTCGATCTATGCCAACTCAACAAACACCTTCGGAGATACCTGTAGAGCATCTTTTTGACCACATAGTTATGTTGTCACATTTGATAGCACACAAGGTATTCTCTAGTATCCAGTAGTTGCATGATCTCATAGTCGAAGGAATATGTATTTGACATTAAGAAATCAATAGCAATAAACTGTACGATCATATACTAAGATAACGGATGGGTCTTGTCCATTACATCATTACATCATTCTCTAAGTGACAACACATGTCTATGGTTAGAAAACCTTAACCATGTATGACCATTGAGCTAGTCTAGTAGAGACTTACTAGGGACACAATATTTGTTTATGTATCCACACATGTATTTAAGTTTCCAATCAATACCATTCTAGCATGAATAATAAACCTTTTATGTATCCACATATGCCAGTGCATTGCAACGGCGGAGTTTTTTTTGCGAGAAGCAACGGGAAAGATAATTGATGTGTCATCCAAAAAAAGGGTATGCAGAATGGTAGGCAACAGAGCAGGGAGGTATGGTCTTCTCGCTAGACATGTTTGACACGCGAAATCTTGATAGTGCTGGGGTTGGTCGACGTGGTGGCGAGCACCCAGCTCATGCATTTGTTCCTCCAGGTCCGCCTTCATCTCGGCACTACTAGGGAAAAGCCTATACACAGAATCTTACCAGCAGTGCGCTTTAAAATCAGGCGCTGCTGCTAAGTAGCAGTAGCGCGCGCAGACAAAACTCGCTGCTGAAACAAGTTTATCAGTAGCACGCACACTCAAAGACGTGCTACTGCTAAAATTCCCACACGCCGCCGCGAGGCCCGTTATAGCGGCAGCGCGTTAATACGAAGAGCGCTACTGCTACAGGTCGTAGCAGTAGCGCATTTACGCAATAACCGCTGCTGCTAAGTTAACTAGTCGCAATCCAGATCCATATATCCACACACTCACTCGATCTCCCCCTCAACCCCCCGCGCCGCTGGTCCTGCCCCGTCGCCCCTCCTTCGATCTGCGCTGCCATCACCTTACCCTCCTCGCTGGACTTGGTACCGGCCTCCTCCTCCGTCCTCCCTCCACTCGCCACTGGCCGGCCCCTGCTCGCTCCGCCTTCCTCCTCCGTCCTTCCTCCAGTCGCCGCCAGCCGGCCCCTCCTCGTTCCGCCTTCCTCCTCCGCCATACTCTCTACTCCCTCCTCGAGTTGCCCCTCCTTCTCCCTCCTCCCTGCTACATTTTGATTTAGTAGGCTAGTTTATATGCAACATTTTGATTTAGTTGATATGATTCAGTTGATTTAGTAGGCTAGTTGATCTAGTTGATTTAGAACATTTTCATTTAGTTGATTTATTTGATTTAGAACATTGTGTCATTTGGTTGATTTAGTATGCTAGTGGATTTAGTATGCTAGTTGATTTAGTATGCACCATTTTACTGTTATTTTTTCTGTACATGGATAGGTAGATGCTTTTGTTTTTTTGTAATAAGTTATTTTTTTGGCAAAATGTAGGTGCCAATTTAGATAAATTTGCCACTTGTTTTTTTAATCAATTATCTTAGGCAATAGGTGCCATCGAAATGCTTTGGTAGGTGGTACCTTGTCATCTAATCGTTAATCCTTTGCTCATATTGCTTTAGGAAAATGGCGCCACCACCACCACCACTATGTCGACTGTGCAAGTCAAGGTGCGCCAGCAGCCTTGCAACTGGCAAGCTGTTCGGCATCTACTTCCAGCCGAGTTTTCGTCATGCGGCGGTAAGAAATTAGATGAAATGTAACAACTATTTTATTTTTAGTGTTGGCATTACTGCATTGTGTCATTTTGCTTTTCTTACACAGATCGTCCCATGCAATGTGAGGTTGAAATTCAACAAGCTAACAGGAGACATTGTGACATTTGAGGCTCCTGGGGGCCGTACACTATGGAGGTCGAGAAAGGACACAATATGTCACAGATTAGAGGAGATGGATGGGCACGTTTCCTCGCCCGCATGCGTCTTACTGGTGGTGAGTTGATCATCTTCTCCTTCAGAGCAGAAAGACCCAAGCTGGCTGTCATTTATCTCAACCTGGTGGAAGATAATGAATATGACGAAGATGATGAAGATGACGAAGATGATGAAGATGACGAAGATGGCGAAGATGATGCAGATGACGAAGATGATGAAGATAATGAGGACCCACTTCATGAAGCCATCATAGCTCAAAGAATAAAGCTGAGCGAGGACGAGGTGTGCAACCTATGGGACATAATTCCGCCACGTGATGACTTTGTCGGGGTGCCATTCGTGACCCGCCTGACAAGTACCATGGTCGATCGGCATGAAATGGTATGTTATACGTACTAATTGTAGTAATTTGATGATATATATATATATATATATATATATATATATATATATATATATATATATATATATATATATATATATATATATGCTTTATTGTTATACTTACAAATGCAAATTATCCAATGATATGCTTAGTGAATCCGATGAAATTCTTAGTGTAGAGTCCAATGATATGCTTAGTAGAATTCATGATTAATTAGTACAAATGCGTAGTACTGTGTCTTTTGATAGTGTAGAAATCTAGACTTAATAGAAATATATTTGCAAGAGTATGTGTGAGGCTATTTATTAATTGATATGTTTTTCTTATTCAGAAATTGCCAAAGAGCCTATCTGTGAGTTGTGGTATCGAGCCTGATGAAGAAGGCTCAGCTGGACTACGCCTTACCACAAGGGGCTCCGTCACCACCTGTACTTACCGCATGGACACAGACGGTCGCACACACTTAAACTCGGTTGGGTGGAAGAGATTCCTCGTTGGCAAGAATCTTCGTGTTGGATAGGCCATCCTAATTACTATCAGGAACACCCACCGCCCAGGCTTGAGGATGATGATCGTCGTCGATATCATCTAGAACTACATATGTGTGGCTATATCATCTAGAACTACATATGATGATCGTCGTCGATATCATCTAGAACTAAATATGATGATCGTAGTCGATGTCACCTTGTACTACTTGAGGATGCATGTTGAGTATATATGAAATTGTAATCTAGTAGTTCCCCGGTTCCAAATTACTCGTCGTGGTTTTAGTTCAAATTTGAACTAAAACTTTGACGGGTAATTTGGAACCGAGGGAGTACTACCTAGTACCTATAATGCTTTATGAAATTGATATCTAGTAGAACTAGTATCTGAAAATTGCGGTTTACTGAAGCCGGAATGGGGAAATGGTGGAAGATATAACAGTAGCGCGGGAGCAGGAAATCGCTACAGCTAACTAATAGTAGCATGTTCGGGAAATGCGCTGCTGATATAGTCAATAGTAGTAGCGCGGGTATAGACAGCGCTACTACTAACGGTTACCTGTAGCACCTTATTCGTAGCGCGGGTGCCCGCGCTGCTAATAGCCTCAAAACCCGCGCTACTACTAGGGTTTTCCCTAGTAGTGCGGGGTTGTGCCTGCCTCCTCATTTGGTGGCTGCACGATGACCTTCATGACAGGTTTCTTCGATCACTCTCTCCTACGATGGCGTAACCAGGTGGATTATTAATTGAAGCACATAAATCCCGTTTCATTAGCATAATCAGGCATGAATGTCCCTTCTTTATGCTGGTTTATTCTCTATGATTATTCCAGTGCTCAAGTGCCCACAATTTTGCTCTAATTAAAGTCAAACAACATATTCTCTTTTATTGGTACGTGCCTACGATTTCTTTCATTTATAGTCAACCAGGATAGAACGAACGTGCATCGCTAACCAATGGCTAGCGCGAATATTTAAGAAATTACCATAGCGCTAGATCAGAAATATATTTTTGTTTTTTAAACATTCAAAACAATATGAATTGGTGAATATTCTTCAAAACATGAACAATTTTTTAAATCCCGAACAATTTGAACAAATGCAAACATTTTTTTGGGGAATTCCAATATTTTGGAAAAACAAAACAAAATTAGAAATATGAATCTATACTTAATATTAAAGGACGGAAGCTTCTATAGTTCTCCGTACGTCATCATTTTATATCCGTTGATTTTGTGTTAATCATGAAGATTGACGGCTGAGATTTCTCTTCTACAGTAATCCACAATCCACAATACCGATTCGTAAATAATGTGCCAGAGCGACAGGAGAAAGAAAACTCAACTGACGAGAGGTTGGGCCACGTCCACGCTGTGGCCTGTCACATATCCTGATTATTTTCTCAAAACTGGTCCGCGACTAAAAACTCGAATCTGGAAATGCACAGTCAAAACATCTTTTAAGGAAGGCCTGCACTTGAGGAGTAGTGAACTGGTAATCAATGAACAGGCAAAGAGAGTCGTGGTTCTAGCTAATTTGTGTTTCAGCCTCCAGCAGGCAAGGTTTTTTTAGCAGGTTCCAGCAGGCTAAGGTATGACCCAAGATTTATGGTATGACAGATCTTTGTGGTGTTACAATCGGCAATGGATTCAAATTTTGTTATGTAGATTGGTAATGCTAAGTTTGAATTTTCTTATTTTTGGATCATTATTTCTTATTCCGAAAGCAGATGTGTGGATGTTTGTTAAATTTTCGGAGGAAAATAAGCCTACTGAATACACATTAAAAAAATGACTGATTCGGGAATTTGGATGTTACATACCATGGTCATGCATGAATGTAGTTGTTGAGAACCTCATCTTATCAGTCCTTCATAAATAATCCCAGCCTCCCAGTTGTCTATTTAGCTCATTACAAGAGGATTATCATGGGGCTAATGGAGGTAAATCAAAGTTCAATGTTGAACCTTTGGTACCTGGAGCTCTATCGACTATTGTGGAAGTAACCAACCCTAGAGGCACCAAACCAGTCCTCCTCAGCTAGCTTTAGATTTTCGTTCTGCATAATTAAGATGGCAAGATTGCAGTCATACAATACTAGATTAGCTACCTAATTTTAATGCCATTACAATGTTATTATAGATAGCTTCCTTATCATATATTGATCCATGTTTTTAAACCAGCAACTGTATTGGATTAACCCAACACATTTCACTGGGCTGACAAAGTTCAGTTGCTGCTGCACCCCGGCATGTCGCTGTTGGACGAGTTCCTGTCATCATGATTGTGGTCTTCGAAACATAAAATAAATAAAGACACTGGTTGAACAATTTTAGTATTTTATACTAATAATATTATTTAGAATGAATTTTTCCATCCCGTTCCAACGCACGGGCATATTTGCTAGTAGTTTTTTAAATTCACAAAAAATATTTTGAAAACATGAGAATTTTATAAAAGCATAAATATTTTTGAATTTTTCGATTTTTTAGTGGGGGACATTGAAAACAATTTTAGAAAATGAATTAATTCTTAGACGCGAGCATTATTTTTGGATTTGTGAACATTTCAAAAGGAATATTTTCAAATATGGAACATTTTATAAAATTTATTTTTTATAAAACAAATTTCAAAGAATATTTGAAGAACAAAAACATTTTTCTAAACATGAGAACTTTTCAAAAAATGGAGAACATTTTTTGAATACCGAGAAAATTTAACACGGAGATTTTTTAAAAGTTTTGAACATTTTTCAAAACAGGAACAAAGTTTTGGAATTCTGACCATTTTTTGAATATTTGAAAAAATATTAAAATTCTGAATATTTTTGTGAATTTTAAGTCACAAAATTAAAAAATAAGGAAAAAAGATAAAAAATAAAAGAGAAAGAGAAAGGAACAGAAAAAACAAAAATAGAAATGGAAATGGAAAAAACAAAAAGGGGAAACGGGCCGGCCTAGTCTTAGGCGCCCTGTGGGAAGCTTCAACTATTTATCGCTCGCTGCAAAAAATAAGGTCTTGACAAATGCGTGGGCAATAATAATTGGGTTTGCTTCGTTGGGCCGGACAGCGCACGCGGACCAATTGCGAAATTCTAGGGAAGCATTTTTAAGTTCTAGCGGATAGACGCACAAAAATTTAGTACCACTTCAGATATATAAAAGAAATTCAATGGCAAACAGATGAAAAAAATGGAGAAACGCACCTTACTTTATTAGTAGATATAGATATAGATATAGATAGCAATAAACTGAATGATCATATGCTAAGTTAATGGATGTGTCATGTCCATTACATCATTCTCATAATGATGTGATCCCGTTGTCAAGTGACAACACATGTCTATGGTTAGGAAACCTTAACCATCTTTGATCAATGAGCTAGTCTAATAGAGGCTTACTGGGGACATGGTATTTGTTTATGTATCCGCACATGTATTTAAGTTTCCGATCAATACAATTCTAGCATGAATAATAAACCTTTTATCGTGAACAAGGAAATGTAATAATAACAACTTTATTATTGTCTTTAGGGCATATTTCCATCGGTAACAGCCGAGCCGCCGCGCACACGTTCGTTTATAAAATGGCAGGGGCAGATGAAGGTGAAGGGGCATGAGTATAAGCTGAGTGCTTTCTTTTGGGTACACGGTTTACATGTAAGCGGAGTATGCCATTAGACAACACTCGGCTTATAGCGCCCACCATCACGGGGCCATCAAGTGGTGAGATGGCGACGTGACAAGTGCTTTGCCGAGCCTCGGGTGTAGGCCAAATGGTTTTTGCGGAATATGCCGAGTTTTCTTTATAAGCCAAGTGTTTTTTGAGTTGTACTCGGCTTACTCTGGTCTACGCCGAGGGCCCTGTTGTTGCCGTGTGTATTTTTGCGTGGTACCGAGAAATAGCACTTGGCTTATGCCCAAACAATAGACAACGCATATTTTTCCCGTAGTGTTTACAGTGCTTTCTTGTGCATGTAATTACCTTGTAGTCGTGTTCTAATTGTTTGCATTTGCAACTAAGTGAGAATTAGGCCTCTTTAGTCATGACTCAATGTAAACCGTGTGTAATACTGTTCTACGGTTAGTGTAAGTTGATCATTTGCATATGGCTATCAGCTTGCTATTGGCTGTAAATTTTGAATAAAAACTAATTTATTTTCAGACGAACGTGAAATAGACAATCTCAAACTTTAAACCACCAGTATAAATTCATAAGGTAACCATGAATATATACACATAGAAATGCTGGCTGACATATGCTTTTATTATACTAGACAGACTGAAGAATCAAACCGCAAGTAACCATGATCGAAGCCGTCGTCTTGAGAGGAAAGGGAATCATCACTCTACGAAAGCAAACTCGAACGACACGACAAACCCCCATACATACATGCTCCTGTGGAATCTTAGCTTGCAGGACGATCGATGATGAATCCACGGCTACTGGATGCCGCATTCTCCTCTGAGTCCGCGTAACCTCCCCTTGTTGCAGCCGTGTCCCAGTGGTGGCTTGCGCACGACGCAGCCGTAGATGTAGAAGCGGCAGCTGGGCAGGCCACAGGGGCTGGAGTCGCAGCCCGGCGTGCAGCGGGACGGGTAGCAGGACGGCGTCACCTTCTTGCAGCACGCCTCATTGCAAGCCATGTCGCACTTCTTCTTGCAGCACGCCTCATTGCAAGTAGCCGTGTCGCACTTCTTCTTGCAGCACGCCTCGTTGCAAGTAATCACCACGCACTTGTTCTTGCAGCACGCCTCATTGCAAGTAGCCATCTCGCACTTCTTCTTGCAGCACGCCTCCTTGCAAGCCATCTCGCACTTGTCCTTGCAGGCCTTCTCGCAGGCCTCCAGGCAGGGGTCCTTCTTCTTCTCAGGCTCCTTTGGCTTGTCGTCTGCGACGCTGATGATAACTGCGGCGAAGCACGACTTCCTGAGACACTGCAGGAGCCGCACCGGATCGACGGTGCCGACCACCGTCAGCGTGCACTTGTCCTGGTCAATGTCCATGGACTTGATCCCTGAAAATTAGTACATACATTTTGGTAAAGAAGAGTGGAGAGGGGTGCGAGATAGATAGAGGTTGGATTGTGAGGGAGAGAGGTACCCTACCCTTGAGCTTGGCAGCAGTTGAGAGGATCTTGCTCTTGCACTTGTCGCCGATGAGATCAGCTCTGATCAGGATCTTCTGCAGGTCATTCACAAGTGAAAACACGGGCGTTCACTATGAGTGTACACCTCTAAATTTTCTCGATGGAACCCCGGCCCCAAATACATAAGCAAAACGAAAGAACATGCATGATGGCTAATTACCTTGGACATAGTGAGCTAGCCGTGAACCTGTGAGTCTGTGACACCCTTGGACTTTGGGGCGCAAACTCTTGCGTGTGCAATCCTGAACTTCTTCTGGAGACCCTGTCTGCTTCCAAGCCGTTTATATAAGGTGGCAGTCAACTCAGCAACAGCCATGTTTGGTCACACGTAGGAGCATAGTTCTACTAGCTACTACTTGCGTTTAAGCTAATATGGTTGTACACTACTGCCGTCTACCGACCGGTCAGTACAGTACAACGAACTCCTTTCTTAATACAAGATGTTTATTTGTTTGTGGTTCATCTGTACGTCCAAGTGTCAAAGTCACTGACTGGTTTAACAAGTCCCAACGCGCAAGTTGTATGTAGTGGCAACGCAAGAATCAAATCAATTCATATGTCAATGCACCATTGGCTAGGACTTGGTCATGCTAATCGTTGTACTTCTACTGGTTGAAATATTATTTTCTTAATATAGTTGTTGCGCTATAAAAACTCAATTTTACAAAATACGAAAACTAAATGCATATCTCTATCGTATTTTAACAAAGATTCAGTTTCACCAATTTGGCACACACGTTTCAGATATTAAACTATCTTTTGGGCTGTGGAACCTAAAGCCATACTTTTACAGATACTTGGTTGATGTTCCATGGGTTCACTGATCCTCTGCTGAAACACATATGGAAACTAAAACATAATAATAAGATAAAGAGTATTCGAAACGCGCCATGTCTTCTCAAAGCGTGCCGTGGAGGGTCACGGTCACAGTGGTCATCGGTCTCCATCGAGCTTGACTAGCATATGTGTGCTAGTTAGTTTTAAGGTTCAGCGACTATTTTAATCGGATTTTGCTCCACAGAGAGAGGGGATACATGCATGCAGAATCTTTCACGTCATGCTAACATCATCGGCTTTAGTTTCTAAACTTAAATTTTACAAATGATATGTCTTTACTGATGAGTTCGTCTCAACGAGAGCTTTAACACAAGATATAATGTTAGGTTATGTCATCATGGTTGTCATGTTGCAAGTGAACAACTACCACGATAACAATATCTAGTTGTTATACATAAAGTAGTTTCCCGATAAGAAACTGGAATTAATAATTGAAGTCAGTGGTGGGTAACTTTATTAAATCAATGGATAGTTACATCATCCACCAGCCACCTAACAATCGATAATGGCGGCTCCTCTATCCACGTTGACGGTGGCATCGAGACCACTAGCCTAAGTAATTCATGAGAGACTACATTAGTCTCCCTTGGGCAGTGAACGAAAGAAATTGAAGTATGTCCTGGAAAGACGATATTAATATCAGCATAAATGGTGGCCGCTCCTAAAACTGTGAAGCCTCCTCCTTGCATCGTGTTGATCACCACCATATAGTCTGATTCCACAATCAAATGTCGTATCCTGAACTATTGCGCTACAAGTAGTCCATGCGTGAGTGCATAGGCCTTCGCCATTGCCGCATCCACCACATGCTCAAGATGGTCATTTGATGCAGCGATAAATCCACCTTTATCATCACGAAGAATTGCACCGATAGCACCTTGAAGATCACTTGGGTGGAACGCCGCGTCAACGGTGAGTTTCACACAGTCTTCCGCTGGTTCCACCCATCTCCAATTGTGAGTACCCGTGTTTTTTCGTGTTTTTCTGCCTCGACTTCCAGTAATTCAAAGCTAAAGCACTAATAGACAATGTGGATCGTGACGGGACCTGCACATCCTCCCCATGAACATATTGCCTTCTTTCCCACCAAATATACTAAATTCCTACCAAGATCAATAACTGGGCACTTGATCCCGGAATCAAACTTGATCAAGAAGATTCACATAAAATATAGTCCAGTGCAGCCGGACCCGCTCGGTCAACAGCAAAAGCCTCTTCAACGAATCCATCTAGTTTCAAGCACTGCCATATATCTGCTGCCCTTGGACACTTAAACATTGCTTGCAATGTGGCGATTCACCAGTACACCCATACACGGAATAAATCCATGTAGGGCCTTCCACGCATGAACTTTTATCTTGGCCGGAACATGAGCACTACAAAGCTTGGTCCAAATTGGATGCCATTGTGATGGTTCTCCTTCAGAATGCAGGTACCAACGTCCGAACTAATGCTCCGATTTGACGTGCTACGCCAACCTCACCGTGAACAAATGATGCTTAGTAAATCTCTAGGCAACAAAGTCCTCAATCGTGCCATGAGGTGCTAATGGGACCGCACTACAAAAAAGACATCATCAACTAACTGTTGATCCCATAGCCCTATCCCTGGTTTAATGAGTTTAGATACCTTTGAAAGCAAAGTTCCCCCTCTAGATTACATGTCCTACAGCGATCGCCGAGATCCATGGATCGGTCCAAATATTTACCTGAGTACCAACCCCAATATGCCATATTGCACCTCTCTTAAAGGTCTGGATTCCAGCACAGATACTTTGCCAAGTATATGAACTGTCATTCTTCATTTGGGCTTCGAAAAGCCTCGCATACAGATATTAATTGGCCCACAAAAAATTTGCACATAATGAATCAAGGTTCTCTAGGAGGTGCCATACTTGCTTAGCCAACATTGCTAATTAAAGCTATGTAAATCTCTGAATCCAAGTCCTACTCTCTCCTTTCGAACACATAATTTCCACCAAGCCGCCCAATGCATACTCTTGTGGTTGTCATCATCACCCCACTAGTACTTAGATATTCCATCTTTCATCCCTTCAAAATTGTTTTTGGGATTTTGAATATCGACATTGCAAACACCGGAATGGCTTGAACAACTGATTTGATCAATGTTTCCTTTCCTCCTGTCGACAATTGCTTCTCTTTTCATCCACTCACCAACTAATTGATGTGGTCAATTAGATACTCAAAGCAATCACTTGTGTCTAGTTCCACTAAAGCTGGAAGTCTGAGGTATTTAAAATTCAACGATTATGTAATTATCCCAATATTTTGGCACACAACTACGTTGTCATGTACAGAAATATTCAGGCTAAACAATATACTTGACTTCGCAGCACTTACCAGCTGCCCCGAGATAGTATAGTAGTCATCCAGAACGCTTGACAAACATTCAGCCTCGGCCGCTCACCTGCCTTCATAAGGATCAAAGAGTCATCTACAAATAGCAAATGTGATATCTAAGGGGCCTCGCGACATACTCTTACCCCTAATAAGCTGTCATTCTTTTCTTCCTGTTGTAACATGCTTGGCAAGGCCTCCACACATAACAGGAAGAGGCACGGAGACAACGAATCTCCTTGCCTCAGACCCCTCATCATGGTGAAAAGCTCCGTGTCAGCCGAGTTGAATCTTACACTATATGATACCGAAGCGACATATGCCATGACCATAGATATCCACCTGTCTACAAAACCCAGGCTCTCCATCATATGACGAAGAAAGCACCATTCAACTCGATCGTATGCTTTGTGCATGTCCAATTTGACTGCACATAGACCCATCTTCCCTTTCTTCCTCACGATGGTATTCGCACATTCATACGCAATCAGAATATTATCCGTAATTAGCCTACCTGGCACAAATGCACTCTGCGTGGGGCCAATGATATCCGGGAGAATCACCTTTAGTCGTGGCACGAGCATTTTTTAGATGATCTTGTAGGCCACATTGCAAAGGTTGATTGGCATGAACTGCATAATATTTGTTGGCCCATTAACCTTGGGGGTCAAAACTATCATGGTTTTATTCCAACCATTCGGGATACACCCGACGTTAATAGCATCCAGCACGTCCTTTACCAGATCATCCCCAATCATATTCTAGAAACGCTTACAGAAAGTAGCATGCAAACCGTCAGGGCCAGGAGCTTTGCAATCACCAATGCTGAAAACCGCTCGGTGCACATCTTCTTCTGAAAATGGTGCCAAGAGACTATTATTCATCTATGTGGTAACTCTTGGTATAACCTTCTCAATTATTGTTTCATCTGGTATATCCACGTGCGAGGTAAACAAGTTAGAAAAATAATTCTCGATAATATTCCCCCTCTCCTAATGACCCTCCTGCATTATGCCATTTTCATCTTCCAGAGCTTTTATAGTGTTCTTTTTCTTTTGGGTTGAAGAAAAATTATGGAAAAGCTTTTGTTTTGATCCCCTTGTTTTAGCCAGTCCACTCGGCCTCTCTGGAGCCATTCAATCTCCTCTTGTTCCATTAAGTTCTCAAGAACTAGCAAAATTTCCTTTTGTCTCGCCAAGACTGCATCCTTGGGTGGACCCCTTCTAAGTCTTCAAGCTCGGCTTTAGGGTCGCTATCCCCTTTTGCAGCCGTTTCATAAACTTCTTTATCCCATTGGTGCAACTCTGCATGTACCGAATCAAGCTTCCATTTAATAGGCCCAATTCCTTAAAATGAAGCTCGCTGCCATGCAGTCTGGACTACCTCTATTGTTTCTTCCTGTAACCACCTAGCTTCAAATCTCCTTCCGCTCCTCCCATCTGGTGCACCTCCACATAGTACTTGGTATCAATGACCATCAGCCTATGATCTAACTTTGTCATTTCACCATTAATCACTCCCATATGGGAAACAATTAATTCCAACAAAGCATTGCACACCGCTCTATCCAACCTCTCATTTATCCTCCCTCTACTGCAGGTAAAAGGGTCACCCAATATGCCTAAGTCCTCTAGAGTACAGTCAGACAGAGCTTCCTGGAACGCTTACATGCAATGTTGATCCGGTTGTGCTCCTCCCTCTTTCTCATGACTAAATAAAATTTCATTAATTAAAATCACCGAAGGCTAGCTACGGTTGATCCATTGCATGGTGCTTATTTTCTCTTGCTGGATCCCCATAGTACCCAGTAGATCTCCACTTCAGCCCATCAGTGATAGTAACATCTATGTAATTACTCGTAACACTATGATTAGTTATGTTTATGTCATCTCTCCACATCAGAAGCAAACCCCCCGCCCTTCCATCACTCGGGTCAACCAGCCTCATCATCTGTAACCCTAGCTTTCACATCAGCCGTTCTGGCCATACGTCAGACATATGTGACTTCGACAGAAAGAGTACATCCGGTTTATAACACCTCCGGACATCCAGAACTGCCTGGGACTGACGCATCCCGCGGCAGTTCCATCCTGTGAGTATCATTGGGCCCAGTAGTCCTCCGTGCTGGAGGCCGCCAATGTTGCCAAGTCCATCACCACCGTTGCACTAGGTTTGTGTCTCTTACTTCCCAGGGAAGTATTATCATCGTCTCTATCTCCCATGTCCTTATTCTCCAAATTTTTCGGATAAAAAATAGCATATCCGTTGCCATCAATCAATAGAACCTGAGTCCCCCCTCGTCCCTGATTCTTATCCTCATATTCCAGTCGTCGTTTCAAAGCACTCGATGACTGTGAAGAATTATTAGTCGGTTTAACTTGGCTGGAAGTTGTGCTTCACAGATCATCATCTACATTGGACAAGTTGCTCGGTTCATAAAAACCACGGCCTCTTCCCCTGGCTCCTCAACCCCTTGTTGATCTTCCACCTCTGCCACCCATACCCGAAGGTATCCACTGCCACCCCTTCTAAATTCTGGAGTAATAAGGGTCATGGGATAGATAATTTCACTTTCATCATGGATACCATTCCCATGCTCCTTCACAACATGACTCACAAAATTCGCAGACCCCACAAAATACAGGCATCTTCACATATTCAAAGTCGAAGTACACCTTTTGCTTTATCAGTGTCAGACTTGCACATCTCGTGAGAGGCTTACCCACAGCTTGGGTAACACGAACCCGAATGCCTTCCCCCTGCCCTTTGACTACCACTCATCCACATAGTCCACAACCCCTTCTTTCTGTGCCAATTGTCTTGCAATGCTAGCTGACCGCATCTTCTCCTTCAACCCCATCACCCTCTGACACCTGGTATGTGAAGAGCTCAACCTGGCTTGCCTCTGACCCGCCATCATATGGTGCCAAAAACACTAGACAGTTTCCAAAGATCCACCGCCAATCCCGCATCACTCTTTCCCAATCACCCAAGCATGTCAATTGGATGCTAAATTTGACTTCTTGTGCTAAATTCCATGCAGATCTCATTGCCCCATAAAAAGCACCACGGCTGGAGTCTCGAATGGTATGAACCCTAGCCAACGCCATGAACTCAACGCGTCCTCCAATTCCTCCAAATCTTCTTCTAGAACCACATCCTCTTGCTCATCTTCGCTGAGACTCGGGTACCGTAGCTTGTCGTTTTGAGAGTCCGCTGGCGATGCACTCACTCCTCCCTTCAAGCTAGATCGGTATGCCACCTCTGCTATTTTCACCTTCGTGTCATCCTGTTTCCCCTCGCCGCTGCCATCAACTCTAGAAGTGGATTAGTTTTCGTCGCTTGCCATGATACCATGACTAGACCTCCCGGAGTTGGAATCGGAGAGAGATCCGATCCGATCTCGAAGAGGGAGAGGTGTTCTCCTCGGCAATCGCCTAGGAGGATAGAAACCATAGAAGGGTACATGACGTGTCAGCCACTCCAAAAAATTAGCCATGGGAAGCCAACGATGGGTTTGGTCTCTAGTGTTCGATTCTTGCAATTTTCTCTCTCTAGGATAAATTCATGCGGACTCATCTCATGTCCCACCTCGTTGCCACCGTCGTTGTTGTTCTCCATGCCTACCTCATCCCCCACCCTTCCGCCCATCCAATCTCCAGCCAGTGCTCGGCCCGTTTGTTGGTGCAGCCCTTTCTTCCCTTGCTCTGTAAAAGACGAGGCTGAAACGCATGCCTTAGCAGGGGCGCGTTGGGTCTTAATATAGCCACCAGGAGGTGGCGCAGATGAGTATCGGAGGTTAGGGTTTAGGTTAGGCGTGGATTGATCTCTTAAACTAACTACCAGGATCTTATCTCAACGCCTAACCTATCCTTACTAATTACAATACGTGCCACATAACACAACATGGTTTATACAAAACACCGTGAGTACAATGTTTAACACTCCCCCTCAATCACAACTATCTAAGTTGAGATTGCATCGAAAGGCCTCTAGCTGCCGCAGTGATAATGGTTTAGTAAAGCCATCTGCCACTTGATCACCAGTAGGAAAAAACCGAATATTCAAAAGCTTGTTGGCAACTCTTTCACGGACAAAGTGATAATCGATCTCAATATGCTTCGTCCTTGCATGAAAAACAGGGTTGGCAGAGAGATAAGTAGCTCCAAGATTGTCACACCAAAATGAAGTTGCAGGTGAATGACGAATGCCCAACTCTGTTAACAAATTCTGCACCCAAATAATTTCAGCAGTGGCATTTGCTAGGGCCTTGTACTCAGCTTCTGTACTTGACCGAGACATAGTTGCTTGCTTACGTGCAGTCCAAGAAATTAGATTACCACCAAAGAACACCGCAAAACCTCCAATGGATCGCCGATCATCAGGACAACCTGCCCAGTCTGCATCTGAAAAAGCACTGACAAGTGTATAGTCTGACTTGGCAAGTTTGAGGCCATGACTTTTGGTTGCCTGGAAATAACGAAGTATTCTTTCGACTGATGTCCAATGGGTACTAGTAGGTGCATGTAGAAACTGACAAACCTTGTTGACTGAAAAATAGATATCTAGTCTGGTTAAAGTCAAATACTGCAAAGCTCCTACAACACTTTTGTACCTGGTGGAGTCTTCTGCTCCAAGCACCTCTCCATCATCAAGGGACATCTTTTCTGACGTAGACAAAGGAGTTGGAGAAGTTTTACAACCCTTCATGCCCACTCGCTCAAGGATGTCTTGCACATAATTTTCTTTAGATAAAATAATTCCACTGCCCACATGTTTTACCTCAATTCCAAGGAAAAAATGAAGACTGCCCAAATCCTTGAGCGCAAAATCCATGCTTAGATCCTGAAGAAGAGCTTCAACTGCTCTAGAGGAGGAACTGGTGACAATAATATAATCAACATAAATAAGCATACAAATAGTTACCCCATGTCAATGATAAAAGAACAACGAGGTATCTCCTTTGGAAGCAGCAAAACCAAGGGATTGTAACTTGGAGTACAAACGATAATACCACGCTCTGGGTGCTTGTTTTTAACCATAAATTTCTTTATCAAGCTTGCAAATGTGTCGTGGTAAAGCTGAACTTTCATACCCAGGAGGCTGCCTCATAAACACCTCTTTTTCTAGAACACCATGCAAAAACGCGTTCTTTATATCTAGTTGTCGCATGCACCAATTTCTAAATATTGCAACTGAAAGAATCAAGCGGATAGTAGCAGCTTTTACCACAGGGCTAAAGGTATCCTATTAATCAGTTCCGTACCTTTGCTTAAAGCCTTTGGCCACAAGGCGTGCCTTGTACCGGTCAATCGTGCCATCATATTTGCGTTTGACCTTGTACACCCATTTGCAGTCAAACACGTTTCTCCCTCTGACTGGTGGAACCAAGTGCCATGTCTTGTTTGCTACAAGGGCTGAACATTCTTCATCCATGGCCTGCTTCCACTTGGGACCACCAAGAGAATCATATAGATTCTTCGGTTCACCTGTGGCACAAAAAGAGCCCCAACGAACACAACCATCTTTATATACTTTGGGTTTTGTAATACAACTTTGTGACCGAGTATTTGATCGGGCAGAAGGAGGTGGAGCTGGTCAAGCTTGCTATATTTGGAGGCGATTTTGCATAGGGGAGACAGTAGAGTCGGATGCAGCCGATGCAGCAGTAGAAGATCCCGAATCCCCCGCCTGCAGCGACCCAGGGGGATATGGTGCGGCAGCCGATGACGAGCTGCCACTTGGCAGTTCCGAAGTGGCCACGGGTTGGGAGGGGGACCGCGCCGCGCCAGAGTCCGCACGCCCCGCCTCGAGGGGGCCACAGGGGTCGCGCCCGGTCGGCCCGCCAGGGGACCGTGATACATCTCCAACGTATCTATAATTTTTGATTGCTCCATGCTATATTATCTACTGATTTGGGCAATATTGGGCTTTATTATCCACTTTTATATTATTTTTGGGACTAACCTATTAACCGGAGGCCCAGCCCAAATTTGCTGTTTTATGCCTATTTCAGTGTTTCGAAGAAAAGGAATATCAAACGGATTCGAAACGGAACGAAATCAACTTCAGAAGTTATTTTTGGAAGGAAAGCTACCGGATGGACTTGGACCCCACGTCAGGAGCAAAGGGAGGTGCTCATGAGGGTGGGGGCGCGCCCGCCCCCCTAGGGCGCGCCCTCTGCCTCTCGAAGCTCCACCGACGTATTTCTTTCACCCATATATACCTATGTACCCTAAAACTTCTAGAACAGAGGTTAGATCGGGAGTTCCGCCGCCGCAAGCCTCTAAAGCCACCAAAAGTCAATCGGGACCCCTTTCCGACACCCTGCCGGAGGGGGGATCCATCTCTGATGGCCATTTTCATCATCCCAGCGCTCTCCATGACGAGGAGGGAGTAGTTCACCCTCGGGGCTGAGGGTATGTACCAGTAGCTATGTGTTTGATCTCTCTCTCTCGTATTCTTGACTTGGCACGATCTTAATGTATCGCGAGCTTTGCTATTATAGTTGGATCTTATGTTTCTTCTCCCCCTCTTCTCTCTTGTAATGGATTGAGTTTCCCCTTTGAAGTTATCTTATCGGATTGAGTCTTTAAAGATTTGAGAACACTTGATGTATGTCTTGCCGTGCGTATCTGTGGTGACAATGGGATATCACGTGATTCACTTGATGTATGTTTTGGTGATCAACTTGCGGGTTCCACCCATGAACCTATGCATAGGGGTTGGCACACGTTTTCGTCATGATTCTCCGGTAGAAACTTTGGGGCACTCTTTGAGGTTCTATGTGTTGGTTTGAGTACATGAAATGAGATTGTGTGATGCATATCGTATAATCATACCCATGGATACTTGAGGTGACATTGGAGTATCCAGGTGACATTAGGGTTTTGGTTGATTTGTGTCTTAAGGTGTTATTCTAATATGAATTCTAGGGCTGTTTGTGACACTTATAGGAATAGCCCAACGGATTGATTGGAAAGAATAACTTTGAGGTGGTTTCGTACCCTACCATAATCTCTTCGTTTGTCCTCCGCTATTAGTGACTTTGGAGTGACTCTTTGTTGCATGTTGAGGGATAGTTATATGATCCAATTATGTTATTATTGTTGAGAGAACTTGCACTAGTGAAAGTATGAACCCTAGGCCTTGTTTCCTAGCATTGCAATACCGTTTACGCTCACTTTTATCATTAGTTACCTTGCTGTTTTTATATTTTTAGATTAAAAAACCTTTATCTACCATCTATATTGCACTTGTATCACCATCTCTTCGCCTAACTAGTGCACCTATACAATTTACCATTGTATTGGGTGTGTTGGGGACACAAGAGACTCTTTGCTATTTGGTTGCAGGGTTGTTTGAGAGAGACCATCTTTATCCTATGCCTCCTACGGATTGATAAATCTTAGGTCATCCACTTGAGGGAAATTTGCTATTGTCCTACAAACCTGTGCACTTGCAGGCCCAACAACGTCTACAAGAAGAAGGTTGTGTAGTAGACATCAGACCACACGCCCTCCCACGCTGGAGATGACGCGGTGGCGTGCCTGGCTGGCCCACGCGGAGACAGCGGATCAGGGCGCCCGCCTGGCCACTCGCCTGTTGGCGCGGATCCCGGCGAGGATTCGCCTGGCACTGCTACAAGCGCAGCTCCCGCGGCTGATTCGCCTGGCACAGCTGCAGCCGCCGATCCCGAGGCCACCTGAGGATCTTCTGTGGCTGCATGAGAGTTGTCAATTTCCTGCATAAAATCATAAGAATTTTCACCAAAACCCTCAATGTTTGGCTGCCCTGTTTCCTGCACACTTTTAGCCGGGTCATTAGCATTGGACAAGGACATATTGTCAGCAGCAAAATCAGCTCCCCTTGAGCAAAGTTAGGAGATGGCAAGAGGTGAGAAGGTAGAAGGAGCAATTCTTTGCGAAGTTGTGCACCGGCATTAGAGTGGAGGCTTGCGAAGGGAAAAACTTGCTCATCAAAAACAACATCACGTGAAACATAGACACGGCCAGAGGAGATACCAAGACACTTGTAGCCCTTATGAAGAGTACTTTACCCGAGAAAGGCACATTGTTTGGACTGAAACTCAAGCTTATGCTTGTTGAAAGGGCGCAAGTTTGGCCAAACAGCACACCCAAAGATGCGGAGAAAGGAGTAGTTGGGCTTAGTGCCAAAGGGTCGTTCTAGAGGAGTTTGGTTCTTGATAACTCTACTAGGGATGCGATTTATAAGATAGACCGCAGTGAGGAATGCTTCGTCCCAAAACTTGAGTGGCGTGAATGCATGAGCGAGTAAAGAGGGACCAACTTCTAAGATGTATCTATGTTTCCGCTCTGCGGAGCCGTTTTCTGTTGATGAGCATGTGGGCAATAAACGTGATGCATGCTGCCAATGCGTTCAAAAAATGAGTTCAACTGTTGGTATTCCCCACCCCAATCGGTTTGCATGGCAATGATCTTACGATCAAAGAGGCGTTCAACATGAGCTTGGAAAAGGCGAAACTTCTCGAAAACATCAGATTTATTTTTGAGCAAATATATCCAGCTAAAATCATCAATAAAACTGACATAGTATTTCTGTCTTCCTACAGAGACGGGTCCAGGACCCCCAAACATCTGAAAAAATAAGCTCTAAAGGAGTTGTGGACTCCCTAGTTGAACGGGAATAAAGTAACTGATGGCTCTTGGCCATCTGACATGCATCACACACTAGGAGATGGTCTTGTTTATTTGAAACAGGGAGGTTGAAGTCGTGGAGAATCTTTTTGAACTACAGGAAGAGCGGGGTGCCCTAGGCGCTTGTACCACCGAGATGTGGATGGTTTGATGGCAGCAAGAACTTGGCGTTGAGGGGCACTTTGCCGTCCGGTTACGGTGAACAAGCCCCATCTACTCTTGTTTTGAAGGATTGTTCTCCGGGTAGGCTGATCCTTGACAAGAAAGAATTCAAGGTGAAGTTCAATGAACACATCATTATCTCACATAAGATTATAAGCTAAAAGGAGGCTCTGGTCGGCACTAGGAGCATGAAGAATGTTGTTGAAGTGTAAAGAACCAGAGGGAGTAGATAGTACTGAATGACCAATATGTGCTATGTCCATACCTTGCCCACTTGCTGTGTGGATCTGGTCGGTGCCGGTGTAGCAATCTCGAACGGCTAGCTTTTCCAACTTCCCGGTAACATGATCAGTGGCGCTGGTGTCGAGATACCAATTTGTATCTACACCATAGGAGTGGGCAAAGTTGGTGGAGCGAGGGTTGCCACCGCTGCCGCCGCCACCACGCCCACCACCGCCTCATCCGCCGCCACCACCGCCGCCTGCGTGGTTGCGCACGTTGATGTTGTAGCTCTTGTCGAACCGTTTCCTGCAGCGCCACGCACCATGACCTTCCTCCTTGCAGATTTGGCAGCGCTCGCGGTCACCGCGGTCACCACCTTGTTGGCGCGGCGCACCGCCGCCCAAGTTGTCATTGTTGTTACCGCGTCCACCACCCGAACCGACACGTCCGCCGCCGTAGCCGCCTCGACCACCTTTTGCGGCGAGGTTGGCGGAGTGGGTGGGTGGTGTAGGCGCCGTGCTGGGCGGCGATCCGGGACTCTGCGGAGAGCAGCAGCGAGAAGAGTTCGTTGAGGCCGATCGGTTGATCGGTGACAGCGCGTGTGGAGATGGCGGTGACGAACCCGTTGTAGTCGGGCTCATGCATGAGACCCTCCAAGATGTGCGAGACGATGTTGTCTTCATCGAGGGGTTTTCCTGCGGCGGCGAGCTCGTCCGCGAGCCTCTTCATCTTGATGAAGTAGGCAGCAGCAGAGAGGTCACCCTTGCGTGTGTTCCCGATCGCCGAGCGGAGCTGAATCTGGCGCGCACGGGACTGCGCGGAGAAGCTTTCCACCAGGGCTTGCCAGACTCCCGCAGCCGTGGTGTGGTTGGAGACCTGCATCAGAACCTCGCGGGACAAGGAGGCGAGCAAAAAGGTAAGCACCTGTTGATCTTGGGCGACCCAGATCGCATGTTCTGGGTTGGGCGCCTCGGCGATCTCCTTCTTTCCAGCGGTGTCCTTCTCGGTGATGATGACAGCAGCGGGCTCCTTGATCGAGCCGTCAAGGTAACCCATCATCACCGCGGCCCTGACATGCGGGAGTACTTGAGACTTCCACACCAGGAAGTTATCGCGGGTGAGCTTCTCCGTGATGGTGTGGCCGAGGGAGGCGAGGGAGGGCATGGCCATGGCGTGGGAGGAGGAGGACGACGACATGACCTAGATATATTTGAAGAACTAGGCTCCGTATACCATGTAAAAGACGAGGCTGAAGCGCATGCCTTAGCAGGGGCGTGTTGCGTGTTAATATAGCCACCAGGAGGCGGCGCAGATGAGTACAGGAGGTTAGGGTTTAGGTTAGGGCGTGATACCAGGATCTTATCTCAACGCCTAACCTATCCTAACTAATTACAATACACGCCACATAACACAACTAACACGGTTTATACAAAACACCGTGAGTACAATGTTTAACATGCTCCACCACATGGCTGATTGGTCGATGGACTACACGCGCACGACCCCTGCTCGACAAAATGTCGCCTCCGTCCCTGTGCTTTCCCCAAGACAACGTCGCACGCACGCCCAGGCTGCATCGATTGCTCCATCCATCCGCCATCGCAGGGAATCAGTCCCGTCACTATCAACTAAATATCCCTCCCTCACTAGTCTTCTCCTCTGGTTCACTCCAATTTCTCTTTTAGGCTAAAAAATACTTCACCCTCTCTTTGTAAATATAAGACGTTTTGGCAGTTTAAATTTAAACTGCCAAAACGTCCTATATTTAGGAACGGAGGTACTATTTCTTTTCTTTTTTCACTTACGAGCAGGAATTGCAACCATGGATCGACTGCATGCACATTATGTTATTGTGCACCAGAAAACCAGTTCAGATCTGCTGTTGTTGGAGCACCTACAATGCCTGGAGTGGGCAGACGTCGTTCAGACAAAGGTGAGTGAGCGAGGCTCCCTCCCTGCCTCCCTCGTTAAATTACTCCTGCTTGGCTGTGGTGGTTAATTATGCTCATTCTGTTGTGCAACCATCCATGATTGATTGTCTTCTGTCCCAACCTAATTTGGTGATATATTCGTGGTAGCTTTGGGCTTTCGCCATCACATTACTTCAGAGCTAGCTGACAGCAACTTAATTCGTGGAAGTCTGAGGTAGATTAAATTACTTAGTTGATTAACCATGCGTCTCGTTCTTATCTATCTACCCTCATATGGCCCCAAATGACAACTTGATCAACTGGCCTGATTAAGATACACACACAACACAATTGGTACTGAACCCAGACAAGGCAAACAACAAGCAACGGAACAGTATTGAATTGTTGAAGCCCGCCGCTACGCAGGCGATTAGTTGGCGGCCAAATACATATATTAGTCAATTATAGGAGTTTAATTAGGACTTGCACTCATTTCTCTAATAAAGCAGCTGGCAATTAGTCTCGTTTAAATATATAATATAGGGTGATCTAGAAATACCCTTTATCAACTTGAAGCATCCACAAAATACTCCCTCCATTTTTGTATACAAGGCCACAAACACATATTACAGGTACCAAGGCAAAATTAAATGTGTGCTTAAGTCAATATTGCAAGTTAGGTTGTCTCCTTGTTTGTTGTGTTAATTAATGAATATTTTTTTGTCCTACCTACAACAAGCCAATGCTCTCACTTGTTTTGATTGATTAATGAGGCGCATGCAAGAGATAATTAATGTCCTCCTTTGCTAGTACGAGGCAAACATCATTAATTTTGTCTCGATTAGTGTTTATGGACTTGTATAGTCGCAAATTGTAATTTTGATTGTGGCCTTGTATATAAAAATGGAGGGAGTAGTCCTTTTCGAAAAGGAAAAATATATGATTTAGTAATAGTGTGTCTTGCTCCATCTGACCGGCTATTCAAATCAACGAGTTTCTTAATAAACACATTGATCGATCCCCATGTCTGTTTAAGGTTGTGTGTCAGACATGAGCGTGCCCTCCTACTCTTCTCCATATCTACATATAGAATTTAGAGTCGGCAGGCACCATACTCAGAGCTGAACGATAGCTAGCAACTCTCAATATATACGTATAGACCTATCACTGGTTGGTCACGAGCAGCACCTCCATCCTGAGGGCCTGTGTTGGGACCCAAGTTTTTGGTCTTTTGTTACTCCCTCCATTCCTAAATATAAGTCTTAATTTCTAGAGATTCCAATATAGACTACATACGAAACAAAATGAGTGAATCTACACTTTAAACTACGTCTATACATCCGTATGTAGTCCATATTGAAATCTCTAGAAAGACTTATACTCACTCTATACCGAAATACTTGTAGTTGGGGGAACTTGTACTAGTTTCCTCCAACTACAAGTATATCGATACAGAGGGAGTACTTAGAAATGGAGGGAGGGAGTAGTAGTGGAGAAGAAAAGAAACGTAAATGATAGGTCGATGGTCACAGTCTGGTCTGTTAGAGATACGACAGGCAAATCAACTCGACGAAGAACGAAGAACAAGCAAGGGACAGGAGATTTTAACATGGAAAACCCCTCCAACACGAAGGGGAAAAAACCACGGGCGTCAGCCAGCCAAACTTCACTATATCGGGGTACGGATCTGTATTGACCTAGGTCACATGTGTTATATATACCTCTTGTAAGCTGACGCACACTTCGGCCCAAGCAAACTGGCGACAGGCCTCACTCCGCTCGCTCGTCAGAAGTTAGCCTCCCTCTTTATACTTGAATTTGGAGCATAACATAACAAACTCCACCTTGAGACAAATTCCATCTTGTAGCATGAATGAGAACCTCCTCCCTAAACAACAAAGGAAACACTTTTGGCGCCAAACAGCCACTAGGGCTAATGAGTTATACCAACTAAGTCTGAGCAAAGCTCAAACTTAGCAACAGGAACTGGCTTTGTCAACATATTAGCACGCATATCGTGAGTACTAATCTTGCATACCTTCAGTTTACCTTGCTCAACAATGTCTTGAACATAATGATATTTGACATCAATGTGCTTTGTTCTCTCATGGAACATCTGATCCTTAGTTAGGTAAATGGCACTCTGACTGTCACAAAACAAGTTAATGCAAGAATTATCTCCACAAAGCTCAGCATACAAACCTTTCAGCCAAACTGTTTCTTTACATGCTTCTGCAATAGCCATGTATTCTTCTTCAGTGGTAGACTGGGCAACTACTGGCTGCAATGTTGCTCTCCAACTCACGGCACAACCACCAACAGTGAACACATAACCTGTAAGGGACCTCCTCTTGTCCGAATCGTTGGAAGCAAAATCTGAATCCACATAGCCAGCTAGTCCCTCACCGGTCCTACCAAATTTCAAACAAGCATTGGAGGTGGCACGAAGGTACCTGAAAATCCACTGAACAGTCTTCCAATGTTCTTTACAAGGGCTAGCCATGTATCGACTGACCAAACGCATTGCAAATGACAAATCAGGCCTAGAACAAACCATGACACATTAAAGAACCAACGACACTTAAATATGGAACTCTTGACATATACTCAAACTCTTCAATATTACTAGGACAATGAGAAGAGGATAATTTGAAATGAGGAGCAATGGGGGTGCTTACTGACTTAGCATCATGCATGTTAAAACGATGAAGAACTTTCTTAATATAACTCTGCTGACTAAGAAATAACAAACCAGAATTTCTGTCCCTTGTAATCTCCATACCTAGAATTTTCTTAGCAGCACCAAGATCCTTCATCTCAAACTCACTACTTAATTGGGCCTTTAAAGTAGTGATCTCTTTCTTGCCGTTGGCAGCAATCAACATATCATCAACATATAACAACAAGTATATAGGTGATTCATCAACAAATTTACTGTAAACACAACTATCATATGCAAACCTCTTAAATCCATGTGCTATCATAAATGAATCAAAACTTTTATACCACTGTCTCGGAGACTGTTACTGAAGGAAATATGCCCTAGAGGCAATAATAAAGTTATTATTTATTTCCTTATATCATGATAAATGTTTATTATTCATGCTAGAATTGTATTAACCGGAAACATAATACATGTGTGAATACATAGACAAACAGAGTGTCACTAGTATGCCTCTACTAGACTAGCTTGTTAATCAAAGATGGTTATGTTTCCTAACCATGAACAAAGGGTTGTTATTTGATTAACAAGGTCACATCATTAGTTGAATGATCTGATTGACATGACCCATTCCGTTAGCTTAGCACACGATCGTTTAGTATGTTGCTATTGCTTTCTTCATGACTTATACATGTTCCTATAACTATGAGATTATGCAACTCCCGTTTACCGGAGGAACACTTTGGGTGCTACCAAACGTCACAACGTAACTGGGTGATTATAAAGGAGTACTACAGGTGTCTCCAAAGGCAGATGTTGGGTTGGCGTATTTCGAGATTAGGTTTTGTCACTCCGATTGTCGGAGAGGTATCTCTGGGCCCTCTCGGTAATACACATCACTGAAGCCTTGCAAGCATTACAACTAATAAGTTAGTTGTGAGATGATGTATTACGGAACGAGTAAAGAGACTTGCAGATAACGAGATTGAACTAGGTATTGGATACCGACGATCGAATCTCGGGCAAGTAACATACCAATGACAAAGGGAACAACGTATGTTGTTATGCGGTCTGACCGATAAAGATCTTCGTAGAATATGTAGGAACCAATATGGGCATCCAGGTCCCGCTATTGGTTATTGACCGGAGACGTGTCTCGGTCATGTCTACATTGTTCTCGAACCGTAGGGTCCGCACGCTTAAAGTTTTCGATGACAGTTATATTATGAGTTTATGAGTTTTGATGTACCGAAGGAGTTCGGAGTCCCGGATGAGGTCGGGGACATGACGAGGAGTCTCGAAATGGTCGAGACGTAAAGATCGATATATTGGACGACTATATTCGGACATCGGAAAGGTTCTGAGTGATTCGGGTATTTTCGGGAGTACCGAGGAGTTACGGGATTACGGGAGAAGTAATGGGCCTTGATGGGCTTTAGTGGGAAGAGGAAAAAGGCTGCTGCGCCCCCCCTCCCCTCTAGTCCGAATTGGACTAGGGAAAGGGGCCGCCACCTTCCTACTCCTCCTATTCCTTCTCCTTCCTCCCTCTTGGAGGACTCCTACTAGGACTTGGAGTCCTAGTAGGACTCCCCTTCCTGGCCGCACCTTTGCCTTGGCGGCCTCCTCCTCCTCCATCCTTTATATACAAGGGCAGGGGCACCCCATGGACACAAAAGACATAAGTTTGATCTACGGATCGTTCCTTAGCCGTGTGCGGTGCCCCCTCCACCATATTCCACCTCGGTCATACCGTCATGAAGCTTAGCGAAGCCCTGCGCCGTGAAACATCAAGATCGTCCACCACGCCGTCGTCCGACGGAACTCTCCCTCGACACTCGGCTGGATCGAGTACGAGGGACGCCATCGAGCTGTACGTGTGTCAAGAACTGGGCGCCGGAGTAACGGCGCTGGATCGGTCGGATCGCGAGGAGAACGACGACTACTTCCTCTACGTTGTGATCGCTTCGCCGGGTCTACAAGGGTATGTGGACAACACTCCCCCTCTCGTTGCTATTCATCACCATGATCTTGCGTGTGCGTAGGAAATTTTTAAAATTACTACGTTCCCCAACAAGTGGTATCGAGCCAGGTTTTTCTATGGTTTGATGTTTTGCACGAGTAGAACACAAGTGAGTTGTGGGCGATACAAGTCATACTACCTACCAGCATGTCATACTTTGGTTCAGCGGTATTGTGAGATGAAGCGGCCCGGACCGACATTACGCGTACGCTTACGCGAGACTGGTTTCACCGCCACGAGCACTCGTTGCTTAAAGGTGACTGGTGGGTGTCTGTCTCTCTCACTTTAGTTGAACTGAGTGTGGCTACGCCGGTCCTTGAGAAGGTTAAAACGAGTCTATTTGACGAAGTATCGTTGTGGTTTTGATGCGAGGTGAGACTGGTTCTTGCTTAAGCCCGTAGCAGCCACGTAAAATTTGCAACAACAAAGTAGAGGACGTCTAACTTGTTTTTGCAGGGCATGTTGTGATGTGATATGGTCAAGACGTGATAAGATATAAGTTGTTGTATGAGATGATCATGTTTTGTTGAAGTTATCGCAATGGCGAAGCCCTATGGATGTCTCTTTGTTGCATAAGATGCAAGTGCCAAATAATTGCTTTACTTTATCGCTATACGATAGCAATAGTTGTAAGAGCAATAGTTGGTGAGACAACCATGTGATGACACATTGATATAGATCAAGATGATGAAGATCATGGTGTCGTGCCGGTGACGATAAAGATCATGACAGTACTTTGGAGATGAAAATCAAAGGCGCAAGATGATCATGGCCATATCATGTCACATATTTTGATTGCATATGATGTTTATCTATTATACATCTTATTCTTGCTTTGATTGACGGTAGCATTTTAAGATGATCTCTCACTAAATTATCAAGAAGTGTTCTCCCTGAGTATGCACCGTTGCCAAAGTTCGTCGTGCCCAGACACCACGTGATGATCGGGTGTGATAAGCTCTACGTCCATCTACAACGGGTGCAAGCCAGTTTTGCACACGCAGACTACTCAGGTTATACTTGACGAGCCTAGCATATGCAGATATGGCCTCGGAACACGGAGACCGAAAGGTCGAGCGTGAATCATATAGTAGATATGATCAACATAAGATGTTCACCATTGAAAACTACTCCATCTCACGTGATGATCGGTTATGGTTTAGTTGATTTGGATCACGTGATCACTTAGATGACTAGAGAGATGTCTGTCTAAGTGGGAGTTCTTAAGTAATATGATTAATTGAACTTAAATTTATCATGAACTTAGTCCTGGTAGTATTTTGCAAATTATGTTGTAAGATCAATAGCTTGCATTGTTGCTTTCATATGTTTATTTTGATATGTTCCTAGAGAAAATTGTGTTGAAAAATGTTAGTAGCAATGATGCGGATTTGATCCGTGATCTGAGGTTTATCCTCATTGCTGCACAGAAGAATTATGTCCTTAATGCACCGCTAGGTGATGACCTATTGCAGGAGCGGATCTGAGGCGTTATGAACGTCTGGCTAGCTCAGTATGATGACTACTTGATAGTTTTGTGCACCATGCTTTATGGCATAGAATCGGGACTTCAAAGATGTTTTGAACATCATGGACCATATGAGATGTTCCAGGAATTGAAGTTAATATTTCAAGCAAATACCCGAGTTGAGAGATATGAAGTCTCCAACAAGTTCTATAGCTAAAAGATGGAGGAGAATCGCTCAACTAGTGAGCATGTGCTCAGATTGTCTGGGTACTTCAATCGCTTGAATCAAGTGGGAGTTAATCTTCCAAGTTAAGATGTGATTGTCAGAATTCTCTAGTCACCATCACCAAGTTAGTAGAACTTCGTGATGAACTATAGTATGCAAGGGATGACGAAAATGATTCCCGGGCTCTTCGTGATGTTGAAATCGACGAAGGTAGAAATCAAGAAAAGAGCATCAAGTGTTGATGGTTGACAAGATCACTAGTTTCAAGAAAAGGGCAAAGGGAAAGAAAGGGGAACTTCAAGTAGATTGACAAGCAAGTTGTCACTCCCACGAAGAAGCCCAAAGCTGAACCAAAGCCTGAAACTGAGTGCTTACACTGCAAAGGAAATGGTCACTGGAAGCGGAACTGCCCTAAATATTTGGTGGATAAGAAGGATGGCAAAGTAAAAAAAAGGGTATATTTGATATACAGGTGTTTGATGTGTGCTTTGCTAGTGTTTATAGCAACCCCTCGGTATTTGGTACTGGTTCAGTTGCTAAGAGTAGTAACTCGAAACGGGAGTTGCGAATAAATGAAACTAGTTAAGGGTGAAGTGATGATGTGTGTTGAAAATAGTTTTCAAGATTGATATGATCATCATCGCACACTCCCTATACTTTCGGGATTAGTGTTGAACCTAAATAAATGTTATTTAGTGTTTGCGTTGAGCATGAATATGATTTGATCGTGTTTATTGCAAAACGGTTATTCATTTAAGTAAGAGAATAAACTGTTGTTCATTTACATGAATAAAACCTTATATGGTTACACGCCCAATGAAAATGGTTCATTGGATCTCGATCGTAGTGATACACATATTCATAATATTGAAACCAAAAGATGCAAAGTTAATAATGATAGTGCAACTTATTTGTGGCACTGCCGTTTAGGTCATATTGGTGTAAAGCGCAAGAAGAAACTCCATACTGATGGGATTTTGGAATCACTTGATTATGAATCACTTGATGCTTGCGAACCATGCCTCATGGGCAAGATGACTAAGACTCCGTTCTCCGGAACAGTGGAGCGAGCAACTGACTTATTGGAAATAATACATACTGATGTATGCGATCCAATGAGTGTTAAAGCTCGCGGCGGGTATCGTTATTTTCTGACCTTCACGGATGATTTGAGCAGATATGGGTATATCTACTTGATGAAACATAAGTCTGAAATAGTTGAAAGGTTCAAAGAATTTCAGAGTGAATTGGAAAAATCATAGTGACAAGAAAATAAAGGTTTCTACGATCTGATCGTGGAGACAAATATTTGAGTTACGAGTTTGGTCTTCAATTAAAACAATGTGAAATAGTTTCACAAATTCATGCCACCTGGAACACCACATCATAATGGTGTGTCCGAACGTCATAACCGTACTTTATTGGATATAGTACAATCTATGATGTTTATTACCGATTTACCAATATCGTTTTGGGATCATGCATTAGAGACAGCTGCATTCACGTTAAAAAGGGCACCATCTAAATCCGTTGAGACGACACTATATGAACTGTGGTTTAGCAAGAAACCAAAGTTGTCGTTTCTTAAAGTTTGGGGCTGCGATGCTTATGTGAAAAAGTTTCATCCTGATAAGCTCAAACCCAAATCGGAGAAGTGCGTCTTCATAGAATACCCAAAGGAAATTGTTGGGTATACCTTCTATCACAGATCCGAAGGCAAAACATTCGTTGCTTAAGAATGGATCCTTTCTAGAGAAGGAGTTTCTCTCGAAAGAAGTGAGTGGGAGGAAAGTCGAGCTTGATAAGGTAATTTGTACCTTCTCCCAAATTGGAAAGTATTTCATCACGGAAATCAGTTCCAGTGATTCCTACACCAATTAGTGAGGAAGCTAATGATGATGATCATGTAACTTCAGATCAAGTCACTACCAAATCTCGTAGGTAAACCAGAGTGAGATCCGCACCAGAGTGGTACGGCAATCCTGTTCTGGAGGTCGTGTTACTTGACCATGACAAGCCTACGAACTATGAGGAAGCGATGATGAGCCCAGATTCCGCAAAATGGTTTGAGACCATGAAATCTGAGATATGATCCATGTATGAGAACAAAGTATGGACTTTGATGGATTTGCCCGATGATCGGCAAACCATAGAAAATAAATGGATCTTCAAGAGGAAGACGGACGCTGATAGTAGTGTTACTATCTACAAAGCTCGACTTGTCGCAAAAAGGTTTTTGACAAGTTCAAGGTGTTGACTACAATGAGATTTTCTCAACTGTAGCGATGCTTAAATCTGTCTCGAATCATGTTAGCAATTGCCACAATTTATGAAATTTGGCAAATGGATGTAAAACTGCATTCTGAATGGTTTTCGGAAGAAGAGTTGTATATGATGCAACCGAAGGTTTTATCGATCCAAAGGAGCTAACAAAGTGTGCAAGCTCCAGCGATCCATCTATGGACTGGTGCAAGCATCTCGAGTTGGAATATACGCTTTGATAAATTGATCAAAGCATATAGTTTTATATGACTTACGATGAAGCCTGTATTTACTAAAAAGTGAGTGGGAGCACTACAGCATTTCGATAAGTATATGTGAATGACATATTGTAGATCGGAAATAATGTAGAATTATTCGCAAAGCATAAAGAAGTGTTTGAAAGGAGTTTTTCAAAGAAAGACCTCGGTAAAGCTACTTACATATTGAGCATCGATCTATAGAGATAGATCAAGATGCTTGATAAGTTTTTCAATGAGTACATACCTTGACAAGATTTTGAAGTAGTTCAAAATGAAACAGTCAAAGAAAGAGTTCTTGCTGTGTTACAAGGTGTGAAATTGAGTAAGACTCAAAACCCGACCACAGCAGAAGATAGAAAGAGAATGAAAGTCATTCACTATGCCTTGGCCATAGTTTCTATAAAGTATGCCATGCTGTGTACCAGATCTATTGTATACCCTGACTTGAGTTTCGCAAGGAGTACAATAGTGATCTAGGAGTAGATCATCGACAGCGGTCAAAATTATCCTTAGTGGAATAAGGATATGTTTCTCGATTATGGAAGTGACAAAAGGTTCGTCAGAAGGGTTACGTCGATGCAAGTTTTGACACCGATCGGATGACTCTAAGCCTTGATCTAGATACATATTGAAAGTGGGAGCAATTAGCTAGAGTAGCCGTGCGAGCATTGTAGACATAGAAAAATTGCAAAATACATAACGGATCTGAATATGAAAGACCCGTTGACTAAGACTCTCTCACAAGCAAAACATCGTCACACCTTAGTACTCTTTGGGTGTTAATCACATAGCGATGTGAACTAGATTACTGAATCTAGTAAACCCTTTGGGTGTTGGTCACATAGCGATGTGAACTATGGGTGTTAATCGCATGATGATGTGAACTATCGATGTTAATCACATTGTGATGTGATCTAGATTATTGACTCTAGTGCAAGTGGGAGACTGAAGGAAATATGCCCTAGAGGCAATAATAAAGTTATTATTTATTTCCTTATATCATGATAAATGTTTATTATTCATGCTAGAATTGTATTAACCGGAAACATAATACATGTGTGAATACATAGACAAACAGAGTGTCACTAGTATGCCTCTACTAGACTAGCTTGTTAATCAAAGATGGTTATGTTTCCTAACCATGAACAAAGGGTTGTTATTTGATTAACAAGGTCACATCATTAGTTGAATGATCTGATTGACATGACCCATTCCGTTAGCTTAGCACACGATCGTTTAGTATGTTGCTATTGCTTTCTTCATGACTTATACATGTTCCTATAACTATGAGATTATGCAACTCCCGTTTACCGGAGGAACACTTTGGTGCTACCAAACGTCTCACAACGAATCGGGTGATTATAAAGGAGTACTACAGGTGTCTCCAAAGGCAGATGTTGGGTTGGCGATTTCGAGATTAGGTTTTGTCACTCCGATTGTCGGAGAGGTATCTCTGGGCCCTCTCGGTAATACACATCACTGAAGCCTTGCAAGCATTACAACTAATAAGTTAGTTGTGAGATGATGTATTACGGAACGAGTAAAGAGACTTGCAGATAACGAGATTGAACTAGGTATTGGATACCGACGATCGAATCTCGGGCAAGTAACATACCAATGACAAAGGAACAACGTATGTTGTTATGCGGTCGACCGATAAAGATCTTCGTAGAATATGTAGGAACCAATATGGGCATCCAGGTCCCGCTATTGGTTATTGACCGGAGACGTGTCTCGGTCATGTCTACATTGTTCTCGAACCGTAGGGTCCGTGACGCTTAAAGTTTTCGGCGATGTTATATTATGAGTTTATGAGTTTTGATGTACCGAAGGAGTTCGGAGTCCCGGATGAGGTCGGGGACATGACGAGGAGTCTCGAAATGGTCGAGACGTAAAGATCGATATATTGGACGACTATATTCGGACATCGGAAAGGTTCTGAGTGATTCGGGTATTTTCGGGAGTACCGAGGAGTTACGGGATTACGGGAGAAGTAATGGGCCTTGATGGGCTTTAGTGGGAAGAGGAAAAAGGCTGCTGCGCCCCCCCTTCCCTCTAGTCCGAATTGGACTAGGGAAAAGGGGGCCGGCCACCTTTCCTACTCCTCCTATTCCTTCTCCCTTCCTCCCCTCTTGGAGGACTCCTACTAGGACTTGGAGTCCTAGTAGGACTCCCCTTCCTGGCCGCACCTTTGCCTTGGCCGGCCTCCTCCTCCTCCATCCTTTATATACAAGGGCAGGGGGCACCCCATGGACACAAAAAGACATAAGTTTGATCTACGGATCGTTCCTTAGCCGTGTGCGGTGCCCCCCTCCACCATATTCCACCTCGGTCATACCGTCGCGAAGCTTAGGCGAAGCCCTGCGCCGGTGAAACATCAAGATCGTCACCACGCCGTCGTCTTGACCGAACTCTCCTCGACACTCGGCTGGATCGGAGTACGAGGGACGTCATCGAGCTGTACGTGTGTCAAGAACTCGGGGGCGCCGGAGTAACGGCGCTGGGATCGGTCGGATCGCGAGGAGAACGTACGACTACTTCCTCTACGTTGTGATCGCTTCCGCTTCGGGTCTACAAGGGTATGTGGACAACACTCCCCCCTCTCGTTGCTATTCATCACCATGATCTTGCGTGTGCGTAGGAAATTTTTTGAAATTACTACGTTCCCCAACAGTTACAAGCCATATAGGGACCTTTTTAACTTGCAAACAAATTTCTCCTTACTAGGCACAATGAAACCTTCTGGTTGGTCCATGTAAATCTCCTGGTCCAGTTCACCATGCAGAAAAGTAGTCTTGACATCTAACTGCTCAAGCTCAAGATCATGCATAGCAACAATATCAAAAAATGCACGAATGGAACTATGCTTCACGACTGGAAAGAACACATCATTATAATCAATACCTGGTATCTGACTGAAGCCCTTAGCAACTAACCTTGCATTAAACCTCGCGGGCTCACTAGGAGACAAACCCTCGTTTCTTTTGAAGATCCATTTGCAATGAACGGTATTCTTATGTTTAGGCAAGCTCACTACATCCCATGTGCCATTTTTCTCAAGTGACTACATCTCTTCCTTCATAGAAGCAATCCACTTCTCGCGGTCACTGAAAACAACGGATTCGGTGCACATGGATGGCTCATATGGATGTTCTCAACCTGTTCTGCACAATTGAAAGCATAATGAACAATGTCACACTCTTCAATTAGGCAGTTAGTTTTCTTAATGACTCTCTTGCTCCTGCCATCTGCAAGAAACTGAATTTGTCACTGCAAAACAGGGGGTGAGTGTTGCACAACATCATCATCGTGAACCTCTGTATCTTGAGCATCATCAACATTACCATCAACCTGTGCATGTGGAGCAGCATCATTATCAGCAATTACATGTTCCTCCTCATCAAAGTGCTCCACCTGCACAGTAACTTGTTGTGGCTCTACATCAAAAGTATCTGTGGACAGATCATCATGAGACATAACAGATTCATTGAAAACAACACTCCTGCTCACAAAAACCTTATTAGTTTTCCATAACCTGTATCCTTTTACTTCTGAACCGTATCCAACAAACACACACTTAATAGCTCTAGGCTCAAGTTTTCCATTATCAACGTGTGCATATGCAGTGCAACCGTAAACTCTCAACTGTGAATAATCACCTGGTGTACCAGACCATACCTCAATGGGAGTTTTCTTATGAAGTGGAATGGATGGTGACCTATTGATGAGGTAGAAGGCGGTGGAGGCGGCTTCAGCCCAAAAACGTTTGCCCATGCGAGGATTGGACAACATGCAATGAGCCCTGGAGATGATGGTTCTGTTCATGCGCTCAGCCACACCATTTTGTTGAGGAGTGTATGGGATGGTGTGGTGCCTGACAATGTCCAAGTTTCTGCAATAAATATTAAAAGCTTTTGAATAGAATTCCATTCCATTGTCAGTACGAAGTATTTTTTACCTTTCTCTCAATTTGCCTTTCTACCATAACTTTCCAATCCTTAAAGGCATCAAACACATCATATTTATTTTTCAAAAAATAAGGCCACACTTTTCTGGAGTAATCATCAATCACTAGTAGAAAAAGTCCCATTTCGTACCGGTTCGTGAGGGCCTTTAGTCCCAGTTCTGGAACCGGGACTAAAGGGTCGTCACTAAAGGCACCCCCCTTTAGTCTCGGTTCTTATACGAACCGGGACTAAAGCCCCTCCACGTGGCAGCTGTCTGGAGCTCCACCTTTAGTCCCGGTTGGTAACACCAACCGGGACTAAAGGTATTTTTATGATATATTTTTTTGAATTTTTTTAATTTTGTTTTCAGGATTTTCAAATTTCTGAATTATTTTACAATTTAATCTCTAATCACCCCTCATCCCCCTCATCACTACTTAATTTAACCTCTAATCTCTAATCACCCCTCATCATTCCAAATCATCTAACTTCCCGGCCGGTCACGCATCCTCTCACTACTCCAGCCTGAGCACGCTTAACCTTCGGATTCTATTC
>CM038147.1:596164161-596205045 GCA_021437245.1 Aegilops speltoides
TGGAGGCGGATGGCGTCTAGGGGTAGCGCGCCTGCGTGTGAGGACCATGGGGGCGGGCTAGGGGCTGTCTGGCGGAGGGTGTGGAGGTGGCGATCGAGACACATGGCAGCCGACAGCGATGCCATCAAATGAATGTGCTCTGGTTTATATGAAAATCCGCCGTGTTCGCATGAATTTCGTCCGTTTAATTGAAACAGTGTTTAGAAGGTATGCGAGCATCGTTGGATGGCCGGCTCCCGTATCCTTTTTTTTGGGCGGCTCCTATATCCTTGTCTGCGAACGGACGCAGAAGCAAATTTACAGTTCTGCGTTGGAGATGTACTTACTATTTTAGTTGTCTATATGCTTAGACACAAGGACAAAATAAGGTAATCACTTAACTCTGGGCATTCTTGTTTCCGTTGAAGCCTCGTACAACTTGCTCCATTTGATATACAGGCGATCGTACTATGAAACTGCCGCCCCACAAACGAACATGTAGACTTGTCCTGTTGCCGAGGCATCTTCACATGTGCGTACTCAGTGACCTAGGATGGCACCACTCACAGCTCACGAGTCTATCTTGAAGAAGGTAAAAGAAAACATTGATGCCTGGCAGGTGAACGTTATCGTTGGAATCGGATGGGCAATTACCCTGGGCGAAGAGCCGGCTCGTCTAAAAAACAGTTCACCTTTCTCGGTTGATGAGCCACCCGCGTGCACGGCCCAGGAATCACGCGCAGGTTGTCGTGTTTACAGACACTTCACAATTGCTTTAGATCGACCCTTTGTTTTGCATTGAGCATTCGCAGTCCCAACTCCATCACAGTTTTCACTCCCACAAACTCACAGGAAAAAAGAGAGCCAAGCCATGGAGTCCACGGTGCTGAGCGTGGGCAAGTCCGTGCTGCACGGAGCGCTTAGCTACGCCAAATCTGCGGTGGCGGAGGAGGTGGCTCTGCAGCTAGGAGTCCGACGGGATCAGGTCTTCGTGACCAGAGAGCTCGAGATGATGCAGGCCTTTCTCATGGCCGCGCATGAGGAGGGGGATGAAAACAAGGTGGTCAAGATGTGGGTGAAGCAGGTCCGTGATGTGGCCTACAATGTGGAGGATACTCTCCAGGATTTTGCCGTTCGTCTGGACAGGCACAGGCAATCATGGTGGCGTATCCCCCGTACGCTGCTGGATAGGCGCCATGTGGCCAAGCAGATGAAGGAGCTCAAAGCCGATGTCGAGGATGTTTGCCAAAGGAGCATGCGCTACCACCTCATCAAGGGCTCTGGCTCTGGCTCCAAGCCTGCCGCCACCGGTGGGCAATCTGCTGTTCTAGGAGAAACCATGTCTGGCATCGAGGAGTCAAGGCGGCAGCGGGAGAAATCCAAAGTGAATCTCGTCCGATTGCTCAACAAGAGGGATAACAATAACCTCAAGGTGATTGGGGTGTGGGGAACAAGTACTGTTGACTTTGAGATTGAGGGTAGTACATCCATCATCAAGAGGGCCTATGATCATTTGAAGAGACACGACAAGTTTGATTGTTGTGCCTTTATAAGGTTGATGTCGGCATTCAATCCAATGGAGTTCATCCAAAATATCATTAGGCAGTTATATGTAAGCCTTCTTCAAGAGTCCAAGCAAAGTGAACAGGCATCAATGGAGGCCCAGATACTGAGGAGAATGCGGATGAACAAGGAAGAAGAAGATGATCTCATTGACGAGTTCAAGGGATACCTGAAGGAAAAGAGTTATCTGGTTGTGTTGACGGATGTCTCTAGCATTGAACAGTGGGATCAGATAAAAACATTATTTCCACACAACAGGAGAGGGAGCCGAATCATGGTTTTCACACCACAAGTTGAAGTTGCAACTTTATGTGCGGGTCCTGAGAGCTTAGAACCAGAGCACAAGCAGTTGTCTTCTGATGAGACTCTTTATGCTTTCTACGAAAAGGTAATATTATCATCTGCTAACACTACCTCCCGGTGTTCTTCTGGTTTGTTCGATTTACACATCAAATTTGTGATTCCATTTGTACTGATAGCTTGATTAATACTCCCTCCGTCCCAAATTAGTTGTCTTAGATTTGTCTATATACAGATGTATCTAATAGAAAAACGTGTCTAGATACATCTGTATCTAGATGTATATAAGACAAACACGTGTCTAGATACATCTGTATCTAGATGTATCTAGAAAAATGTAAGACAACTAATTTAGGACGGAGTTAATAGTTCTCAATGCATATATAAACATTTACCTTATCCAAGTTTTATCAATTTTATATAACTTATATAGCTCTACACAGTTAAGGTCCACACAATGTCTCTAATTAAGAGGTAACTAAACTCCTTGATATTCATACACATTTTGGGAACTTCTGGAATTTTACAGTTTCCGGATTTAAGACGTGCATATATATACTTGCTTCCACCTAAACAACTCAGTTAATTATGCCTTCTGTTGTCTGAATGAATACACCATTGGGCTGCAAATTATAAGGATATTGTGTGTGTGGCTTGCTAGAGATAAAAGAATAACAAAAAAGTATCATGAAGAAAAGAAGACATCATGTAATCATGATTTGTTTGATTGTGTATAGGGTTATCCTGAAGAGGAAATATCACCGGAGGCAGTGCCAAGCCCAAATGCGACAACTAGTGGGACCAACAACTCCATGGACAGAAATGGCCTTACTCGCATCGACACGATGGTGTTTGCTGCTTTGGAGGAATCTCAGCTCATCGGGCGAGTGAATGAAAGATCTGAAATCATCGAACTAGTTTCAAATAAACATGGACAAGAACTTCAGGTCATATCATTATGGGGAATGGGTGGTCTTGGGAAAACCACACTAGTCAGAGATATATATCAAAGCCAAGAGATCACTCAAATGTTTGAGGCACGTGCTTGTGCCACTGTCATGCGTCCTTTCAATTGTGAGGAGCTTCTTAGAAGCTTGGCAATGCAGTTTGGAAATGTGACAGATCTGAGAGGTTATTTAGATGGAAAGAAGTACTTGATTGTTCTCGATGACATATCATCTGCTGCCGAATTTAATGCCATAATACAACATTTGCCCAAAACAGCGGGAAGTTGCATCATAGTCACCACAAGGGAAGAGAGTATTGCTAAGCACTGTTCAAATGTGGAAGGAAATGCACGGAAGCTCAGCACCCTGAATTATGATGACGCTCATATTCTTTTGATGAGGAAGGTATAAGCAAAGTGGCATTATGTTCCATTAATTATCTTTTTGTTAGTCCATCTTGTTAAAATTAGAGTGTCATTGGGAACCTATGTGGTCAGAAAAACTCATACAGATACATAATATCTTTATGAATATTTACATCAAATAGATAGAACTAAGTGACTGCATGTTGACGCTGATAAATAAAAAGTGACATTTATATATAACTGGTATCATGCAATACATCCAATAGTAATACTCCCTCCGTTCCGAAATAATTGTCTTTCTAGCCATCTCAAATGGACTACAACATACGGATGTATGTAGACATGTTTTAGAGTATAGATTCACTCATTTTGCTCCGTATGTAGTCATTTGTTGAAATCTCTAGAAAGACAATTATTTCGGAACGGAGGGAGTAGTTAAGTACAGGAGTATTACGAGGCATTAGACAATGCCATAACTTGGTGCATCATTAATCTGTAATTTTAAAATTAGAACCTACCCAATTATTGGTGTAGATCACTTCTTCAGATCGCCATGGAAGCTATATCCTCAAGAATTCCTGGCCTCTTTTCTAATTTCAATAGTGTTTATGTGAAATAGCAGGTCTCAGAGAAAAGGGTATTTTTCATATTATGGAAAACCGTGTTTTAATGTCATCAGTTGTTTTATACTCATATATTTAAGGTTTCCCTTTCATAATTTCATATTCATTATATGTGAGTAAAAAAAATCACGTCTAGTGTATATTGATTTGTATTGGATTAATGTAAAGTTGATTTGGTAGACCAACTTGTTTGTTACAACGATTTCAACAATGCTTTACACACATATTCTCAACCGTAAGCTAGGTAATTTGTTACAGAGGTGCATTTGCAATACTTTGTTTTCCTATGCTGAGAAATATTATTTTCATAAATCTCAGGTATTTAAGGAGACTGTAAATTTGGATGATGAGCTAGTTGAACAAGAAGAACTGATTCTGAAGAAATGCAAAGGGCTTCCTCTTGCAATAGTAGCTATAGGTGGATTTTTGGCGAACCAACCAAAAACAGCTCTAGAATGGAGAAAGTTTAATCAGCATCTTAGTACTGAGTTGGAGATGAATCCAGAGCTTGAGACCATAAGAGCAGTTCTTCTTAAAAGTTATGATGGTTTACCCTATCATCTTAAGTCGTGTTTTCTGTACCTGGCCATCTTTCCTGAAGACCATGAGGTTAGCAAGCGACGGTTGGTGCGTCGGTGGATTGCGGAGGGTTATTCAAGGGAGATGCGTGGAAAATCTGCGGAGGAAATGGCTAGTAGCTATTTCATGGAATTTATAAGCAGAAAGGATGTATCTTGGACTGCCAAGGGACTGGACGTCACCTCGTTATAAGCAGCGATTGGGAGGGAGATCAGAATGAGTTCGAGAGTTCAGTAGACCTATCTCGCATAAGATCATTAACAGTGTTTGGGGAGTCGAAGCCATTTTTCATTTCTAAAAAGATGAGGTTGCTGCGAGTGCTAGACTTAGAAGGTGTATCAGGTGTATTTGATCATCACCTTGTGCACATGGGCAAGCTTCTTCACCTCAAGTACCTTTCTTTGAGAGGATGTATGGAAATTTATTATTTGCCAGATTGGTTGGGTAATCTGAGGCAACTTGAGACACTGGATATTAAAGGTACGCAAATATTCAAGCTGCCAAGGACCATCATCCGGCTTAGTAAGCTACGACATATCTGTGCTGGGGCAAACATTAGAGGCTGTGGGGATATTTCAGATGTAAGCAGGCTGCGCAGTATGTGCAGTATGCCCTTATTCTCTATGCTTTGTTGCCTAGCATGTTGCAGACCTCAGTTTCTCAGTAGGATGATGCCTAGAACTGGAGCACACTGGAACAGGCGTGATATATGCACTGCGCTCTGCTGCGGCCTGATGCCTGCTATGCTAATGCGTCTAAGTGTACATGGTGTTACAATTCCAAGTGGGATCCACAAGCTGAAAGCCCTACAGACACTGGATGCAGTGAACATCGCAAGGGGGGAGGCCACTCTAGATGACATAAAAAGACTCGCCCAATTGCGCAGGTTAGGAGTGAGTGGCGTCAACAAGACAAACGGCCAAATGTTATGTTCAGCAGTTGCTGGTCTCAGCCGCCTCGAGTCATTGACGATGAAGCCACAAAAGGAATCAGGTCTGTGTGGATGTTTGGATGGAACGGCCTCACCTCCAAAAAACCTACAGTGCCTCAAGCTGATCGGCAACTTGGGCAAACTGCCCGAATGGATCATGGGGCTGAAAAATCTCTTGAAGCTGAAGCTATGGGGCTCCAGGATATTGGAGCATGATTCTGCCATGCAGGTCATGGGCAAGCTACCCAACCTGACCTTCCTGAGTCTACGTGACAAGTCATTCGTGGGCGAACAGGTCCACATCAAGTTCCATAGGGAGGAATTCCCAAGTCTAGTGGTGCTGGAAGTATATCGGGAAGAGGAGGTCAAATCGTTTGAGTTTGAACAAGGAGCAACCCCTAAGCTTGAGCTGTTGCGGTATTTTGGTGATCCTTCACAGTGCATCGCCAGGTATTTTCATGGGCTACAATATCTCCAAAGCCTCAGGGAATTCATGCTCAGCGACTACTATCGCTACTATAGGAGTGAACACAAGGATGACTTCCTGGGCGACTTGCAGGCCCAGATTTCCCAGAATACAAATCGGCCCGTTCTGAACCGTGCTATTAATTTCTGTTGAACCGGCGATGTAACCCGCACATTTGTGTAGATAGATGTTATATTGTAACATTGTTGTGTTTGGTGCTTTTATGGGATATTTCATGTCTTTCAACTCTTTATCCAATTCGATTTGTCGAGACACTGGATTTGGTATCTCATCACTTTCACTCCTATATATAGAAGGCGCTGGAAATCTTCATAAGAAATTACGGCCACTGATTTACTACATCGGCATGTTACAATTGATGGATTTCCGTAACACTGCAAATGCCTCCCTTTTTTCTCTACCCTATAGCAAATGACAAATAAATTTAGGAAAGGAAAAAAAATGTACCACTTTGCATGCACGGAAGGAAGTGCAGACCAGGGAGCGCCAGGGCCAAAAACGCCGTCAGCCTCCAGTTTGCTGGCAGGCAGCGACACGACATCATCAGCAGACCTGTGGTGGTACAGCCTGTCAGGCAGCTCGATGGAGGATACCACGGTGAAGGTGGCGGTCGCCATGGTGGAGACCGAGGATGTCATCCTGCCTGCTGCCTCCCAACAAGGAATCAGGCTCTGCCAATAACTAGGGGCAAATAGCAAACCACAAGCAAATACTCTGCTGTATGGCATATGCCACTTGGTACAGCAATCAAAACCTTCACTCGAGCAGAACAGCATGGGAAAAGGAGATCCTTCCAACTAGCATCGATCTCCAATCAGCAGATTTGAAAAGTTGAAAAAAGAAAAGATTGTATGCAGCAACTCCGAGCCATGTGTTGTGATCTGAGTTCAGAACTCCCTTTCGTCATTAAAAGATTTCTGAATATTGAGAGTGCCAGAAACAGCTCGATGTCCTGTGAACATAATTTAATAAAAAAATACAAGCTTTGTTCGGTAGCTTCAAGAATATTTGCAGGGTCACAGCCAGAAACAAAGATAGAGAGACAGTAACCAGCCATCACAGTATGCACAAAGAAACCAACAGCAAGCCAACCACAATTTTGTTTTGCTTTCCTTCTCACGGTTTTTTACAGTTGTGCCTCCTAACATAAACCCACAAGCGAACCAACAAGGAACGAGTAAATTGGGTCAGATGTATAATTAGCCGATGTATAATCCTTGTACATTTCAATGGATCACCAGGAACAAATATGTCGGTATTCCTGCAGAAACACCCTATGCAGACGGTGACGACAACAAATCATCACGGCGGGCTAGCACACAGTCCTCCAAGAAGTTGGTCAGCTGAGAGGTGTAGAGCCCCAGATTGCTGCCGTAGTGGTCGACGTGAGGGGACGACACAAAGTCGCACGACCTCACCTCACTCCCTGCTTTTCGTTGCCTCTCCACGAACGACTCCACTGACTTTGCTGGGATGACCCGGTCGGCAGAGCTGTATATGTACAGCTGAGAGCAGTTTGGTTGGTTCAAGGACAGAAGCTCCATAACACCAGACAGCCTCCATGAAAACAAAATGTTGATTAACTGGACCATGTAGTGATGTACTGCATTTAGGACATGACCTGTGACATTGTTATACTATTTCCAGCAGAATAGGTAGTTTCCAATCATTTATGACCAAATGTCAGTCAAATCATGAGCCATTCCATGTTATACAATGGAGAATGGACACCAATAACCTGATGAAGCTTCCTGTCAACGCACAGATATGTTGACTAACAACACCATGTCACAGTTTCCTGAATTTACCACAGATTGTGTGGCTTTCTTGTACTATTTCTGTAATATAGATAATTTCGTACAGTATATTTTTGCTATCAAAAGTCAGTTACATAATAAACCATGATCGATGAAAACGGGAGAACTGATGCAATCACCCACAAACAATGAACTCTTCTACAAGTCAGATGCTAGACCAACGGATTCATTGAAAAGGCATAGAGAATTTGGACGTGTCCACATGGCTTAAAATGCATCGTCGGGCCGGTTGGGCGCACGGATGCAAACAGACAATCATCTCCGCCTGGCCAACCCAAACGGATAAAAACCGGACAAAATGGACGCTCGTTTGGGTCACAGTGTTGGAGTTGCCCTTAGTAATTTGATGCGAAAACCCCATCTTAAGAAAGGCATGCAGAGCAGCTCCAAGTGTTGGTTTAATTAGCACGCTAATTCTTGCCGTACGTCGTGGTAGAGTAAAGCAAGATTCTGCTAAAAAAAATATCAGCTTGCCCGCGGTGCTCTAAAAGTGAAAGATTATGTTCTAAAGCACTGATTAGTGATAACCCGTCCTCGGGAGCACACCACATTCTTGCCGTGCTCCTTTCTCAGATTCCTTCTTCCATCAGGATTTACATATACTCTGCTCTGCTCTATCACCAAGCACGAAACAAGAAACAATCCAAAGCCGAAAACCATGCCCTCCTAAACCACCCCTGTTCCTGTTGTCTTCCATCCCACTCATCTCTCATCCATCAAGAAGCAAGAAACAATCCAAAGCCAAACACTTTATCCTCCTAAACCACACACCTGCTGTTTTTTTTTCTTCCATCCAATCATAAAGAAGAGAGAGACCCAGAGACAACGAGTAGGATCGCGACTAATGGCCGAGTCGGCCGTTAGCATCGTGCTCGGCAATGTCAACGCACTTGCAGTTCAGGAGACCACAATGTTGTGTTGTGTCACCCTCGAAGTGGAGCTCCTGAAGGACGAGCTCAAGCGGCTGCGAGGCTTCCTTAGAGATGCCGACAACAAATGGAGGCGGGGAGATGAAAGTACTGCTGTCTTGGTCGGCCAGATCAGAGAAGTGGCGTATGATGCTGACAATGCCATCGAAGCCGCTGAGTACATTCAGAAGAGAAACAGATTGAAGAAGGGGTTCATGGGTACCATTTCAAGGTATGCTCGCCTACCAAGTGATTTGACTAACCTTCACAAAGTTGGTGTTGAGATCCAACGCATCAAAAGGAAGATTTCTGATATAATTGAAAGTGCAAACCGTCTTAAAATAGTTGATTTGGGGAATACCTCAACAGAAAATCTTCAAGTTGATGGTGAACTCCCACAAGAGTATGGGCCTATGCACCAAAACTTTGAAGATGTTGTCATGGTTGGTTTTGAGGATGATTACCAGAAATAGTGGGGAAACTACTTGATAAAGGGGACAGTCTTAGTGTTGTCTCCCTAGTTGCCATGGGTGGGGCGGGGAAAACAACACTTGCTAGAAAATTCTACACTTCAACTAGTGCCAAACAACATTTTGAGATAGTTTCTTGGGTGACGGTGTCTCAGAAGTACAAAGGAATTGATTTACTAAAAGATATTCTGAAACAAATCACTGGAAGCGCATTTAGGTCAGCTGATCAAATGCAAGAGTATGAGGTGGCAAAGATGATTCATGATTTTCTATCACAAAAAAGGTACTTATTGGTTCTTGATGATGTGTGGGAAACAGATACATGGGAAATATTAAACAAAACAACTAGAGCCTTTCAGATGCAGAAAATGGTAGCAGAATACTTATAACCACACGAAAAGAAGATGTTGCAAATCATGTTCAAATGCCAACCCATGTTCATCCTTTGAAGAAGCTAGATGAGCAGAAAAGCTGGGAACTTTTAGTAGCAAAGCCTTACCATCATACAAAAGGTCATCATACATGATGTGGATGAGTTTGAAAAACTTGGGAGAAAGCTTGCAAGGAAATGTGATGGATTACCACTTGAACTTGCAGTATTGGGGGGTTACCTATCAAAGAATTTAAATGCACAAACATGGTCTGATATACTATTGGATTGGCCATCGACCAAAAATGAGCAGATGATGCGAAACATGCTAGCTCGCAGTTATAGGGACCTGCCAAATCATTATTTAAGATCTTGCTTCCTCTATATTGCTGCTTTTCCGGAGGACTCCATGGTATATGTGTCAGATCTTACCCAATTATGGATAGCAGAAAGCTTCATTCCACACATACCAAATCATACACTAGAAGAAACAGCATATAAGTATGTGACCGAGTTGGTTCGAGAAGCTTGGTACAAGTTGTTGAAAGAAGCATGGCAGGTGGAAGGATTGAGATAATAAAGATTCATGATACCTTACATGGTGGTGCATGAAGAAGCAAGACAAGATGGTTTTCTTGATGGAGTGGATAAAACTACTGGTCAGGGCTTCGTCTCTTATCTCTTATATATTACTATATAGTTTCATTTTCTAGTTTAATATATGTCGTATATATGGGTAGCTTCTTCCGACATATCGTCCACTCTAAAAACAATTACAGGACGAGCTGGTGCACAATTATCATCGGCTAACTTGACATCCTATCGTTCTACTTTTCAAAGTTTGAGTAATGTGATCTTACCGGAGCACCTAATGTCGAACTCTGTTTGGCTTTGAACTTGAATCAGTATCCTTCCTAGGTTGAGGTTCCTAAGAGTTCTTTACATTGGAGGCTCAACATTGAGAGATTTCTCCAAGGTGATTGGTGGATGCATTCACCTAAGGTGCCTTAAGTTGAGACACTGTAAAGGGGTGAGTCTCCCTTCTTCAATGGGACAACTCCTTTACTTGCAGACTCTAGATCTAATTGACTCAGAGTTGGACTCACAAGTACCACAGTCCCTCTGGGAGATCCCTACTCTAAGGCATGTTTACCTCACCGATGGGTTTTCTCCACCACCGCCTGCAAGGAGTGTGCGGCAGCAACATAAAGAGCTCCAGACCTTGTTTTGGGATGTTTCACATGTTGGCGTGAATGCTGCTACCATGACATGGAGATTTTATTGGGCAGATGGGTCAACTAACGACATTATTGTTGGTGATGTCCCCCATGCCCTCCGAGGTGTTTAACATACTTGCACACATGCCTCACCTTGTTGATATTTCTCTCGGCAACTTTGGTGTGCTTGATAAGTTGCCTGCTGAGCTCCCACGGGGTGTCAAGCGTCTTCGTCTCTGTGCCCATGTCATTAAACAAGACCCGATGCCGATCCTGGAGAAGCTTCATTATCTTGTGGTGCTAGAGTTGTCGGGGTACGAAGGTCAAACGATGTTCTGCTCTGCCCAAGGGTTTCCTCGGCTGCAAGAGTTAAAACTTGTTGGTTTTTCAACTGATGATTGGAGGATCGAGGTAGGAGCAATGCCAAAGCTTTCCGACCTGACGCTTCGGGAATGCGTTAAGATGAGCAAGCTCCCCGAGGGGTTTCTACACCTTCCGTCCCTCAATCAACTGATGTTGTACAAAATGCCCCAGATTTCGAAGATGACAACATATCTTGAAGGAGCTCGAGCGGAAAGGATGTCAGGTACATACTTATATTGCTTAAGCTTAATCAAATTGCTCTCTCCTTGCATTTAATTTGATACCTGTAGACGTGCATATGTCTATCTGTGCACAAGTTAATTAGTTTTATTCTTTGATGAAACAAAAAGTAAATTAGCTTCAAACAATGACTTGCATCAATCTATATATGCTGCACTGCAGCAAATAAAGTCTAATGTTTTTTGCTATAGTCTTCATTGATGTTAATTAGTAGTACCACAAGATCAACATTCAACTAAGTTATTTCTTGTGAATGATTTTTGCACAGGTGGAATCTTTATGAGACAGACGAAATCAAAGAATATTTCTCAGATGGATCGATGAACACTGCATATCCTTCCAAGTTCCAACTGCATGTTGTGTGATGTATTTGAACAATAATAAAATGCTTCGTCATCGAGGCGATGCAATGAGTGATGAGTATGTGTGTGTTTTTTTTCGATATATGTACCGTGGCTTTGCCTGTTCATGTATTGTGTATTACCTGATTTGTCTGTACTATTGTATATTACCTGGTTTTCTCTCTTTTCACAATCAATGAACAATGGCTTCTCTTGATTGAAGTTTGTATAGCTAACTGTTATCTTGTGCATCAAAATTACCTGTGCATGCATCGATGTAATTTTGTTCATGACATTTGGTATACACCAGCATCATTTGATCCGTTGCACTTGCTGCGCAAACCACCAGGAAATTACCTCCCGATTGCTTAATCCGGTCCTTTTAAAACCCTCGGTCAAGCACAACAGCAGACATCTGAATATTTCCTTTGACGGTAAGAATTCTGAATGTTCGGTACACAAGAAACAGCTTCTTGTCATGTGAATATAGCTGTCTTCAGTAGCCACAAGAAATTTGCACGATCACAGCGCGAACCACACACAGAGAGACAGTAACCAGTCGTCACAGTATGCACAGAGAAACCAGCATATCTCCCATCCACACAAATCAATGGCTTGTGCACTGGAACCAACAGCAAGCCAACCACAATTTTGTTTTGCTTTTTTTCTCACATTTTTTACAGTTGTGCCTCCTAAAGTAAACCCACAAGCGAACCAACAACAAGGAACGAGTAAATTGGGTCAGATGTATAATTAGCCGATGTATGATCCTGGTACATTTCAATGGATCACCAGGAACAAATATGTCGGTATTCCTGCAGAAACACCCTATGCAGACGGTGACGACAACAAATCATCACGGCGGGCTAGCACACAGTCCTCCAAGAAGTTGGTCAGCTGAGAGGTGTAGAGCCCCAGATTGCTGCCGTAGTGGTCGACGTGAGGGGACGACACAAAGTCGCACGACCTCACCTCACTCCCTGCTTTTCGTTGCCTCTCCACGAACGACTCCATCGACTTTGCTGGGATGACCCGGTCGGCAGAGCTGTATATGTACAGCTGAGAGCAGTTTGGTTGGTTCAAGGACGAAGCTCCATAACACCGGACAGCCTCCATGAAAACAAAATGTTGATTAACTGGACCATGTAGTGATGTACTGCATTTAGGACATGACCTGTGACATTGTTATACTATTTCCAGCAGAATAGGTAGTTTCCAATCATTTATGACCAAATGTCGGTCAAATCATGAGCCATTCCATGTTATACAATGGAGAATGGACACCAATAACCTGATGAAGCTTCTGTCAACGCACGATATGTTGACTAACAACACCATGTCACAGTTTCCTGAATTTACCACAGATTGTGTGGCTTTCTTGTACTATTTCGTAATATAGATAATTTAAATACAGTATATTTTTGCTATCAAAAGTCAGTTACATAATAAACCATGATCGATGAAAACGGGAGAACTGATGCAATCACCCACAAACAATGAACTCTTCTACAAGTCAGATGCTAGACCAACGGATTCATTGAAAAGGCATAGAGAATTTGGACGTGTCCACATGGCTTAAAATGCATCGTCGGGCCGGTTGGGCGCACGGATGCAAACAGACAATCATCTCCGCCTGGCCAACCCAAACGGATAAAAACCGGACAAAATGGACGCTCGTTTGGGTCACAGTGTTGGAGTTGCCCTTAGTAATTTGATGCGAAAACCCCATCTTAAGAAAGGCATGCAGAGCAGCTCCAAGTGTTGGTTTAATTAGCACGCTAATTCTTGCCGTACGTCGTGGTAGAGTAAAGCAAGATTCTGCTAAAAAAAATATCAGCTTGCCCGCGGTGCTCTAAAAGTGAAAGATTATGTTCTAAAGCACTGATTAGTGATAACCCGTCCTCGGGAGCACACCACATTCTTGCCGTGCTCCTTTCTCAGATTCCTTCTTCCATCAGGATTTACATATACTCTGCTCTGCTCTATCACCAAGCACGAAACAAGAAACAATCCAAAGCCGAAAACCATGCCCTCCTAAACCACCCCTGTTCCTGTTGTCTTCCATCCCACTCATCTCTCATCCATCAAGAAGCAAGAAACAATCCAAAGCCAAACACTTTATCCTCCTAAACCACACACCTGCTGTTTTTTTTTCTTCCATCCAATCATAAAGAAGAGAGAGACCCAGAGACAACGAGTAGGATCGCGACTAATGGCCGAGTCGGCCGTTAGCATCGTGCTCGGCAATGTCAACGCACTTGCAGTTCAGGAGACCACAATGTTGTGTTGTGTCACCCTCGAAGTGGAGCTCCTGAAGGACGAGCTCAAGCGGCTGCGAGGCTTCCTTAGAGATGCCGACAACAAATGGAGGCGGGGAGATGAAAGTCTCGCTGTCTTGGTCGGCCGGATCGGAGAAGTGGCGTATGATGCTGACAATGCCATCGAAGCCGCTGAGTACATTCAGAAGAGAAACAGATTGAAGAAGGGGTTCATGGGTACCATTTCAAGGTATGCTCGCCTACCAAGTGATTTGACTAACCTTCACAAAGTTGGTGTTGAGATCCAACGCATCAAAAGGAAGATTTCTGATATAATTGAAAGTGCAAACCGTCTTAAAATAGTTGATTTGGGGAATACCTCAACAGAAAATCTTCAAGTTGATGGTGAACTCCCACAAGAGTATGGGCCTATGCACCAAAACTTTGAAGATGTTGTCATGGTTGGTTTTGAGGATGATTACCAGGAAATAGTGGGGAAACTACTTGATAAAGGGGACAGTCTTAGTGTTGTCTCCCTAGTTGCCATGGGTGGGGCGGGGAAAACAACACTTGCTAGAAAATTCTACACTTCAACTAGTGCCAAACAACATTTTGAGATAGTTTCTTGGGTGACGGTGTCTCAGAAGTACAAAGGAATTGATTTACTAAAAGATATTCTGAAACAAATCACTGGAAGCGCATTTAGGTCAGCTGATCAAATGCAAGAGTATGAGGTGGCAAAGATGATTCATGATTTTCTATCACAAAAAAGGTACTTATTGGTTCTTGATGATGTGTGGGAAACAGATACATGGGAAATATTAAACAAAACAACTAGAGCCTTTCCAGATGCAGAAAATGGTAGCAGAATACTTATAACCACACGAAAAGAAGATGTTGCAAATCATGTTCAAATGCCAACCCATGTTCATCCTTTGAAGAAGCTAGATGAGCAGAAAAGCTGGGAACTTTTTAGTAGCAAAGCCTTACCATCATACAAAAGGTCTGTCATACATGATGTGGATGAGTTTGAAAAACTTGGGAGAAAGCTTGCAAGGAAATGTGATGGATTACCACTTGAACTTGCAGTATTGGGGGGTTACCTATCAAAGAATTTAAATGCACAAACATGGTCTGATATACTATTGGATTGGCCATCGACCAAAAATGAGCAGATGATGCGAAACATGCTAGCTCGCAGTTATAGGGACCTGCCAAATCATTATTTAAGATCTTGCTTCCTCTATATTGCTGCTTTTCCGGAGGACTCCATGGTATATGTGTCAGATCTTACCCAATTATGGATAGCAGAAAGCTTCATTCCACACATACCAAATCATACACTAGAAGAAACAGCATATAAGTATGTGACCGAGTTGGTTCAGAGAAGCTTGGTACAAGTTGTTGAAAGAAGCATGGCAGGTGGAAGGATTGAGATAATAAAGATTCATGATACCTTACATGACTGGTGCACAGAAGAAGCAAGACAAGATGGTTTTCTTGATGGAGTGGATAAAACTACTGGTCAGGGCTTCGTCTCTTATCTCTTATATATTACTATATAGTTTCATTTTCTAGTTTAATATATGTCTGTATATATGGGTAGCTTCTTCCTGACATATCGTCCACTCTAAAAACAATTACAGGACGAGCTGGTGCACAATTATCATCGGCTAACTTGACATCCTATCGTTCTACTTTTCAAAGTTTGAGTAATGTGATCTTACCTGGAGCACCTAATGTCAGAACTCTGTTTGGCTTTGAACTTGAATCAGTATCCCTTCCTAGGTTGAGGTTCCTAAGAGTTCTTTACATTGGAGGCTCAACATTGAGAGATTTCTCCAAGGTGATTGGTGGATGCATTCACCTAAGGTGCCTTAAGTTGAGACACTGTAAAGGGGTGAGTCTCCCTTCTTCAATGGGACAACTCCTTTACTTGCAGACTCTAGATCTAATTGACTCAGAGTTGGACTCACAAGTACCACAGTCCCTCTGGGAGATCCCTACTCTAAGGCATGTTTACCTCACCGATGGGTTTTCTCCACCACCGCCTGCAAGGAGTGTGCGGCAGCAACATAAAGAGCTCCAGACCTTGTTTTGGGATGTTTCACATGTTGGCAGTGAATGCTGCTACCATGACATGGAGATTTTATTGGGCCAGATGGGTCAACTAACGACATTATTGTTGGTGATGTCCCCCATGCCCTCCGAGGTGTTTAACATACTTGCACACATGCCTCACCTTGTTGATATTTCTCTCGGCAACTTTGGTGTGCTTGATAAGTTGCCTGCTGAGCTCCCACGGGGTGTCAAGCGTCTTCGTCTCTGTGCCCATGTCATTAAACAAGACCCGATGCCGATCCTGGAGAAGCTTCATTATCTTGTGGTGCTAGAGTTGTCGGGGTACGAAGGTCAAACGATGTTCTGCTCTGCCCAAGGGTTTCCTCGGCTGCAAGAGTTAAAACTTGTTGGTTTTTCAACTGATGATTGGAGGATCGAGGTAGGAGCAATGCCAAAGCTTTCCGACCTGACGCTTCGGGAATGCGTTAAGATGAGCAAGCTCCCCGAGGGGTTTCTACACCTTCCGTCCCTCAATCAACTGATGTTGTACAAAATGCCCCAGATTTCCGAAGATGACAACATACTGAAGGAGCTCGAACGGAAAGGATGTCAGGTACATACTTATATTGCTTAAGCTTAATCAAATTGCTCTCTCCTTGCATTTAATTTGATACCTGTAGACGTGCATATGTCTATCTGTGCACAAGTTAATTAGTTTTATTCTTTGATGAAACAAAAAGTAAATTAGCTTCAAACAATGACTTGCATCAATCTATATATGCTGCACTGCAGCAAATAAAGTCTAATGTTTTTTTGCTATAGTCTTCATTGATGTTAATTAGTAGTACCACAAGATCAACATTCAACTAAGTTATTTCTTGTGAATGATTTTTGCACAGGTGGAATCTTTATGAGACAGGCGAAATCAAAGAATATTTCTCAGGATGGATCGATGAACACTGCATATCCTTCCAAGTTCCAACTGCATGTTGTGTGATGTATTTGAACAATAATAAAATGCTTCGTCATCGAGGCGATGCAATGAGTGATGAGTATGTGTGTGTTTCTTTTTCTGATATATGTACCGTGGCTTTGCCTGTTCATGTATTGTGTATTACCTGATTTGTGCTGTACTATTGTATATTACCTGGTTTTTCTCTCTTTTCACAATCAATGAACAATGGCTTCTCTTGATTGAAGTTTGTATAGCTAACTGTTATCTTGTGCATCAAAATTACCTGTGCATGCATCAGATGTAATTTTGTTCATGACATTTGGTATACACCAGCATCATTTGATCCGTTGCACTTGCTGCCGCAAACCACCAGGAAATTACCTCCCTGATTGCTTAATCCGGTCCTTTTAAAACCCTCGGTCAAGCACAACAGCAGACATCTGAATATTTCCTTTGACAGTAAGAATTCTGAATGTTCGGTACACAAGAAACAGCTTCTTGTCATGTGAATATAGCTGTCTTCAGTAGCCACAAGAAATTTGCACGATCACAGCGCGAACCACACACAAAGAGACAGTAACCAGTCGTCACAGTATGCACAGAGAAACCAGCATATCTCCCATCCACACAAATCAATGGCTTGTGCACTGGAACCAACAGCAAGCCAACCACAATTTTGTTTTGCTTTTTTTCTCACATTTTTTACAGTTGTGCCTCCTAAAGTAAACCCACAAGCGAACCAACAACAAGGAACGAGTAAATTGGGTCAGATGTATAATTAGCCGATGTATAATCCTGGTACATTTCAATGGATCACCAGGAACAAATATGTTGGTATTGCTGCAGAAACACCCTATGCAGACGGTGACGGTGACGACGACGAATCATCACGGCGGGCCAGCACACAGTCCTCCAAGAAGTTGGTCAGCTGAGAGGTGTAGAGCCCCGGATTGCTGCGGTAGTGGTCAACGTGAGGGGACGACACAAAGTCGCACGACCTCACCTCACACCCTGCTTTTCGTTGCCTCTCCACAAATGACTCCACTGACTTTGCGGGGATAACCCGGTCGGCGGAGCTGTATATGTACAGTTGAGGGCATTTTGGTTGGTTCGAGGACAGAAGCTCCATAACACCAGACAGCCTCCTGTGAAAAAAAATATATGAGATGTTGATTAACTGAACCATGTAGTCATGTAATGCTGCATTTAGGACATGATATATGACATCATTACACTATTTCTATAATAGGTAATTCCTTATTATTTGTGATCAAATGTCAGGTATAACATGAGGCATGCCATTTTGGGGAACAGAAGTACTGGTGCAATCACATGCATGGTTTTTACTGAATGTGCAACAGATTCTATGGCATTCGTACACTCTGTAACAGGTCTTTTGTTATCAAAGCTCTGTTACAACATGAGCCATGGTGGCATTTGGCAAGATATAATCGATGATGACAGGAATACTGATGACTCATCAAACAAACAATGAACTCTTCTATGAGTCAGATGCCATGCCTCACATTTAAAAACAGATCTACTGAAAAGGCTTAGAGAATTTGGATATTGTCCACAAGGCTGAAAATGCACGGAACTCCTACTCCTGCATATGTGGATGAGCTGCATACCTATTTACGGCCGGATAGTTGAGAACAAGATCAAAAAACTTTTCCAATGCAGATAGTAGAACCGCCTCGGTAGCTGCTGGTCTGATATCTTTGTGAGACTCCACAACTACGACGTCAGTCCTTGTATTTGGTGCAGCGCCTTTTGTTGCCACACTGTGTTTCTTCATGATAGCAGCTGAGAAACCTAGAGCCCACACCTAAGTTCAGAAAAAGAACAGAGCAATTAAATAACTATGTTTATGTTCGAAAAAACGGTTGTTCTGTGTGGTGTTCAAAAATAATTGAGAAACAGAGTAAATGACAGATATGCAAATGAAGAAGGATAAAACACAACTGAGGGCACATTCGTTCGGCATAAACAACAAAATTTGGATTTGCAGAGTATGCAAACAGGATATTCGTAACATTTCAATAACAACCTAATTCCATTCACTCGAGGTTGGCTACAGTTTTTACCTGAGAGTCAGGGACAGCAACAGGCGCTGAATCGATTATGGAACCCTTGATTTTCTCCACTGCCGAAGGATCGTGCCGCTGCAGGTTCTCCAGTATCACACCATAGCTACACAAGGGAGCAGCACAAAGCAGTAGTAAGCTCCAAATCCCAAGGTTTCAGTTAACTCATGATGCAAGAAATCCAAAGGAACTGCACATACCAAAGCCATCCAGTGTTGCTGAAAGTGTGGAAAACAATCTTCTTCCCGTCCTCCTCCCTGACCCAATCACCAAGATGTTCGGAGAGCATCTCCACATTCTTCTCGGCCTTCCCTCCGACATTATAGCTGACAATGTCTGACATGGGTAGGGTGAATGTCACAGCATGGAACCCCCTGGAGGTGTACCAATCAGCGTATCTCTTGAGATGCTTCTGTTTCGAGCCAAGCCACCCGAGCAGAACCACCACCGTCTGGGACTTGTCAGGCGAGCCACCACACGCCCTTGGATCCGGCAGATGCCAGCGGTACAGAGCATCCGACGAGGAGGAAGGGATGGCCGGTAACGCCACCTCTTGTTCCGGCGAGGTCTTGGTGAACCTGGCGTACTGGTACACCGTCTGGATGACCGGCAGGGACGCGACGGGCGCCTTGGCCGGATCGAAAGCCTGGAGGTTCCGCGGCATGAACTGCAGACTGGACAGCGGCGGTGCTGAAGGAGCTGTGGCGGCCTCTGGTTTGCTGGCGGGAAGCGAGACGACATCATCGGCGACCCTGTGGTGGTGGGACAGCCTGTCTGGCAGCTCGAAGGACGAGACGGCGGCGAAGGCGGCCACCGCCATGGCGGAGAGGGGCCTGTGGAAGGATGCCATATCCCTTTTGGTGCCTCTCAGCAATCAATCAATCAATCAGATTCTGCCAATGAGTAGGAGGAGGAGGAGCTGGTGTTGTGGTATCTGTTTGCCCTGCCCTGCCCTGCCCTGAGTCATACATACATAAGAAGAAGAGATCAACAAGCTGTCGTGTCGGTCCTGGCACGCGGTTGGCATAAATTGAACTGGATTAAAGTGCTGAAAATAGGGAAGGAAACATGTGTGCCACGAGATTTGTGTGCCCCAGCTCGGCCAACAAACCCGGACCGTGTGTGTGTGTGGTGTCCTACACGTCTTTGTCAGGGTCAACATGTGATGTATAATAAGGAAAAGATTGGGAATTTGTTGGTTGCTGGTTACCTGGTTGGTCTACTGGCTGTGGGTGGCCGGAGAAGCTGGAGGCGGAATTGTGGGGTGGCTGCCAAGGTGGGTTGACAGCCGAGCCCCGTGGACGGCAGCCGGTGCCCGCCTGCTTCCTTGCTCCTGCAGCCAAATAATTTGACAAGAGAAAAACAAACAATTACAGGTGAGCCTCTCAAGTTTATATATCTGACTGACGAAATTGTCAAATAAAAGGTGTAATCTGACTGTTCTGCTCCGTGGCATCCACAGCCACAAGGATGATGGGTCGCAAAACAGAAGTGAAGCTATCTTTTTTATTTTTGTTGGTTGATTGAAGAGGACGGGAGGAGGACGGTGGGCGGTTGGGGCGTGGCCGGTGACAGCGATGGGTAGATTTGCGTGCGTACGCTGCCCGCGCTGGCGTCAACGTTGGATTGGGGGAAAGGGGAAAAGAAAGAAACACGCTTTCGCTTTTGCTTGCTCCGCCATTGCTGGACAAGTTGGACCATGGGAGGAAATTTTCATCTTTTTCCAGGAAAGCTGGAGGAGGAAGAAGAAGAAGAAGAAGCCAAATTTATTCCGAGAAGCGTTGGATTCGAGCAGCGGCGGGGTTGGTGAAGGGGCGCCGGCGCCGGCGCCGGAAACCAAATCGAAGCCATGGAAAACGCCAGGAGGGGGGAGGAGATTCGGCCGATTCGGGCGAGGAGAAGGATCCAATCCAAACCAAAGCAAAAGGATGCGGTGATGGGGGAAGGAGGGAGGAGGATGAACGTACCAGGGAGGGAGCGGTGGAGGCAAGGAAGGAAGGGGATGAATCTGCAGGGGAATCCGTCTCTTCTGGTCTGGGATATAGAAGGAGCGAGCGAGCAATCTGGGAAGGGGAGGAGATAAAAATAGGCGGCCAAATTTGAAGGGAAGGGAAGGGATTTGGGGGGCGGCGGCGGCGGCCAAGTTTGAAGGGAATCGAGGGGAGGGAGGTCGACGGCGCCGTCGCTGCCACGCTGCCCTACCCCGACCTCTGACCAGACCCTGACCCGGCCCCGGCCCCCTCTGACGTCTCTCAACTCTGGACGGGTCCAAGTTGGTTGGATTGAGTTGAATGGAATGGGGGTCCGCTACGTCTTTCCTCTCCCGAACAAAGATCCTAGGAATATGCCGCCTACATTCCTGGACCATCAACGGCGGCCCATCCATCCATCCCATCCATCCGTCTCTTGTCCATTTGGCACCGTCCCTCGCTCGCTCCTTTCAAGTAGACGTAACCAGCATCTCCACCATGAAATTATTCTTTAAAAAAAAATCCCAACAAATGGTTATTGAGGTTGTCTCAAAAATGCGAGCAAACTTGTGGTTAAATGGTTAGGATGACAGTAGTAGTACCCGGCCCGCCCACCCAGGTTCAAGTTTGTCAACATGTATTATTCTGATTTGAATCTGTTGCCACACACGAGCAATTGCTACCATAACAGCATCTACAACCGGGCACCTCAAACGGCCGGCCTGACCGGCACCCTCACATATCCAGCCCAAATGTAGAGCAAATACGGGCGCGTCCGCCATGTCAGCCCCAACAGGCCTACCCCACCACAAATGGCACCAATTTCACCCTCCCCCCCCTTCCCCCTCGACCTATCAGATCCACCTGCTCTCTCCTCGCTTCTTCCTCCTCTGCGGTGGACAACTCGAAACTCCTCCCGCCACCCTTGCTCCGCAGCTATTCCGAGCCTCTGCGCCGCCAGCACCGGCACATCAGTCATCTCCACTGTGCTAACCGCCGGGGATGGCGGCGGCGGCCCGGACTCCACCGTAGTATGTCCAGCAACCCTCAGGTTGCCCCTTGAGCTCTATCTGTTCGACACATTGTCCGATCCGGTTATTTGTGATTTAATTGTAGGCAAAACAATGAGTTCTGCTTCGTCGGATGAGGAGTATGGACCGACAAAGCTTGATCAAATTATTCAAGATGGGTTCTTTGATTTCTCGGATTCAGACGAAGAAGTGGGCATGATCATGCTCATGAGCATGCAAGATGAGATGGACCGATAAGTGGAGCATGCATATTCTCAACTTCAAGGGCTCAATCAAAGGCAGAAGAGTGGTCAATCGGGATAGGGTTTCTGACGCACATCTACTGCACAGGGACTACTTTGCTCCGAACCCAACTTTTCTGGATGATCCATTGTTTCATCGCCGTTTAGGGATGCGGAAAACTATTGCTTTTGCGCACTTTGGAGGCACATAATGACTACTTCAAGCTCAAAAGGGATTGTTGCGGGCAACTTTCTTTCTGTGCTAAGCAGAAATGCACGGCTTCTCTGAGAATGCTTACACTTGGTACTGCAGTAGATGCCGTTTGTGAGATGGTATGGATGGGGGAGAGCACATGCCTAAATACTACTGGCAAGTTTGCCCGCACTGTGGTGCAAGTGTTTGGAGCAGAGTATCTGAGAGAACCAAATGCGCAGAACACATAAAAGTTGTTGGCTATTGGAGAGGCCAGAGGGTTTCCAGGAATGATCGGATCAATTGACTGCATGCATTGACAATATAAGAACCGCCCCAAAGATTTGCAGGGAATATATCAAGGTTACACTAAAGGGGGCACCATCATACTCGAAGTGGTCGCATGACTTATGGATTTTATGTGCTTTCATTGGAATGTCGAGTTCTCGCAACAACATCAACGTGTTTCAACGATCTCCATGTTCAAGAGGCTTTGTAACGGGGAATCGGCGCCGTACAACTACACTGTCAACAGCCGTGACTACAAGATGTGATACTGTCTTGCCAATGGCATCTATTCTCAGTGGGCAGCGTTTGTGAAGACCATATCCGAACCACACAGCAACAAACGAAGCCACTATGCAGCAATGCAGGCAGCAGCTAGGAAGGATGTGGAGAGGGCATTCGAAGTGCTTCAAACTCATTGGTGAATTGTTCGTGGAGCTGCAATGATGTGAAAATCAGAAACTTTATGGTAGCTCCTGACAAAAACAAAAACGTGCAGACCGACCATTTGGCTGCACTTTATCCGTTTGGGACGGCTTGAAGCACGGCGCCCGGCCTTGTCCGCCCAAATCAGGTCGTGCGCCCAATTGACCGACCCATTTGGTCCACATGGCCGCATTTTTTCAAATAAAACATATTTTACGCAAACAATACAGAATTCTTGGCCATATTTCCGCCGGCGTAGGTGCCTCTCCTGGCCATAGTTCATCTCGACATAGATGCTACTGGCTAGCATACATGCCAACACGCCAAAAGTGGCCTCTCTTGCTCATAGTCCATGCCGGTATACCAGCTAGCAGCCGATATACATGCTAGCACACAAAAGAAACTCCTCTCTCGGCCATAGTTCGTGCATCTCGATGGTAGATCATGCAGGCACACATGCCGGCATAAAAAAAATTATGTCTACACCATAGTTCATCCATCTATCTCGAGGATCTCCTTTTGCTTCTGCTCGAACCAAACTCTTTTTCTTAGGACACACCTTGCTTAAGTCCATCGTTATGATCTTCACTTCTTTCGAGATCCATGCGAGTTTCAACTCATCAGCTTTTGCCTTGGCATAGCTCTCCTCGATCTCTAGTTTCTTCTTTTGGATGTCAAAGTAAGTCTTCATTTGCTCCTCCTTTTCGTTGTGATTCCTCTCCTCCCTCACATCATTTTGGGTCATGGACGCCTTCACAGTTTTTGGTGGGCGAGTGTCGAAGCTTCACGCTTGTCGTCGACCTTCGAGTTGGTCTTCCCCCTCGGCCGCTCCTCACCTTCACTTGGCTCAACGGCGGTCGTCGGCCCCCCACCCTTCTTTTGTGCGGCATATTGTTCCTTAAACTTTGGGCACTCACAAATCATCGTCGCTTCATGTCGGTACCACTCTTGGGGTCTTGTCATCCACGCTTTGAAATCAACTTATCCCCTTCTTGTGTGTATCGTCCCGTCCAGATGCTTTTCCGCCTCTTTGGTACATTTGCTTGGTGAGAAAGCTTGTGTGTATCCTTGGAGTTTCTACACACCCTTGTTGACGTTCTCTTCTTCGGGGCGGCGATTTTCTTTGCAGATCGCGGCCACCGGCATCTTCGGATCTGCATTGATAACTTCCTCGTCGTTGCTTCTACGAGCTCATGTGTCTCAAAAAGTTCGCTCAAGCAAAGGAAGAGGCCAAGAGACGCACCAAGCTTTGCTCATGGCACGCTGCTGATGGATGCGGCGGGAAGAAGATTGACACCCTAAAACTTTAATTATAATTTTTCTTTTTTTATTAAATGTGTTTGTATGATCTTGTGATTCTAACATATTGCCTTAGACCTTCTCGCAAAAAAAAAAAGATAGATTCTTTCAAAGAGAAAAAAGAAACTCCCACCTTGTGCCATGCGACGTCCTGTCCCACCATAGGACGATACGAATATATAGGCAAGAGGAATAAATATTCTCCCACAAACGAATGAGAGCATAAGGGAGAAAAGGAAAAAAAAGGTACCATTGTTTTTTTTTTTTTGCGAGAAAATTTCCGATCTATTTATCTTCAATCATGGCAGTACAACGAATACCAAAAATAATAGAAATTATATCCAGATCCGTAGACCACCTAGCGACAACTACCATCACTGAAGCGAGCCGAAGGCGCGCCGCCGTCATCGCCCCTCCATCGCCGGAGTCGGGCACAACTTGTTGTAGTAGACAGTCGGGAAGTCGTCGTGCTAAGGCCCCATAGGACCAGCGCACTAGAACAGCAACCGCCGCAGATGAAGAATAACGTAGATCAGAAAAATCCAATCCGAAAACACACGAACGTAGACGAACAACGACGACATCCGAGCAAATCCACCAAAGATAGATCCGCGGAGACACACCTCCACACGCCACCAGCGATGCTAGAGCGATCGTCGGAGCGGGGCTAGGCGGAGACATTTATTCCATCTTGAGGAGCCGCCGCCGTCTCGTCTTCCCCGAAAGGGACACAAACCCTAGCAAAACTGAAAAAGCGATTAAAAGCGGAGCCTCCGCCGACCCTTGCCGAGATCCACTGCGCCCCTATGGCCCTAAGGCCATCGGAGAGGAGATGGACCTGCGGCGGCGGCGGCGGGAGGCAAAAACCCTAGCTTTTTGTGGAGGAGAAGGCCATTGTTTTGTGTGACACGTGCTCGCCGAATGAAAAAGAGATGCTCATCCCAGGCTTCTGTTCCTGAGTTCATCTACTTCCGCGTGAACAGTGAAGTGGAACAAATAAGTGGTATACCAACAATGCTCAAGTTCCTCTGGGTTTATGAAAAAAAATTGTGGCGATATATGACATCGAAGGAGCTCTGAACAAAAATAACAAAACCAAAGCTTTGAGAAAAGATTAGAAGTTTCATGTTCTGGAGCACTGATTTTGTACTATTTGTGGACAACGCGGCGGCCAACTGAGAGCCAGGAATAATACACCTCTGGAAATTCTAGAAAAAATGCTCCTAAATAATAAGATGCCAATAGAGATTCTCTCTGCAATTTTGACACACACAAAATTATCTCCGCAATAACAACAGTAGCTCCTCTTGTCTTTATTCTTGCTCTTCTCCTCGGCTTTTTTTGTTGGCACGCGAACCAATAGCAATCCAACAAGCAATTAAATCATCAAGCATATGCCATTTGCAGTGGCATATCCTTGTGTTGTGTGGTTGATTTATGTGTCCCACGCACACGCACGCGCACACAGATGCCGTCTCCGTCCACATGCTCTTGCTGCCTCCGCCGCGCAATTCGGCAAACTACTGCCGAATTCCGAAAGCCGCACATGAATTCTCCTCGCCGCCTTGTGAAGCTAAATTGGCTCATGCGGCTCTCTGCTCTCCACGGAGTCTCGAATGAGTACGCGGCAATGTCTCCGGAATATTCCTCCTCCATTTCTCATCTAATCTAGGAGTAGTAGCTACGAACGAGAGAGTTACACGGCACGAGCACATACCGCACTCACTCGCTACCACGAGTGCGACGTCGACTCAGCAAGTGTAAGATACGACGTCTCACTGGATTGCATCACGTGAAGTGGATGGATGCAAGCATGTGGCCACGTAAAAGGTGGGTAAATCCGAGGCGGCTGTTCTCTCTCCAACTCACGGCCAACAACAGCAGCAAAACGGAAAGAAGAACAACCAGAGAGGATGTGATCCTAAATCCTGCCGCAAAGCTATTCCTTTTTTCCGGTCCACAAGTGCGAAAGTAATTAATTAAACACTAACTTCCCCGCTTCAATCTCCGCTGCTACAAGGCGCAAAAGCGAAATCCAAAATAAAAGCAACAGCGAGCAAAAAAAAAAAACTCTTCTTTGCGTGTATGTGTGATTTTGTGTTGGCTATGTGCATCCTATCGTGTAGAGGCCATGTGTGTATTCATGACGATGCATGTATTCTCTTATTTCTTTTCAAATGATAAGTGTCACACGTCCGGTGTGTGGTACTCCGGCCCTGGTGTTTTTGGGTGGCAATTTCAGTCGCGCAAGGATGGAAAATTCTAGTGACACATGATAAGTTTCTCTCAAAAATAAACTAAAGCACGAAAGTTGCCATGCTTGACAATTAAAGTTGCCATCCCCACATTATTAAACTTGGTATAAAAACGTTCGGAGTTGCTATATGCTCATACCACACGTCAGGTACTTATCAGGGTCCTTTTTTTAGGGTGATGCTTGTATTCTCTTGATGCAACATTATTTATGAGTCAACTAAAACACAATCAATCCAGAACAACAACAAAAAGGAAAAAAACTATGATTAAACAAGAAGATATTCAAGATAACACGACTGTTGTGGATGACCTTTCTTCATCAACCAAACCGGCGCCATTTATTTCACCTCACCGCTCGTCTTCACCAAATAAACGGCTAATGGCAGCAACCTTGTCAAATAAGGGTCCAGTACATCTACATATCTGAATAAGTTACAGAAAAAATGATTTGCAGAACACAACGGCAACACTGTTATGGAATGCACAGGGGGGGCATTTGCCCCCCTCCCCCCCCCCCTCGACGCACTTCACCAATTGTTTTTATTCAATAGTTGTTTATAGTTGAGTATATGTATTGAGACTTTATTTGGTAACTAAAATTATATTTTTATGTTTATGCCGTCATATTTTCATGATATGCGGTATATACCGGTAAAAGTATTTGTATTACTCTCTTAGTACATATGTCCATTATATCTCACTCACACTAAGGCCTTCATAATGCAAGGGCTGGAACTGATTCATCATCACATGCATCCGGGGATCGTGACAGACAACCTAGTAGCCAAGCTACGTTGGCGTTACTAACACATCAACAAACGGTGACGTGACGAATGGTTTCGCCGCTGTTGAATGCGACACGGTCAAGCAAAATTGCGACCTCGACTATAACCATCTTAGTTTTGATGTCAACAGCGTCAACTCATCTGCACGACCTCCCACGTTGCCTTGGCTATTCAGCTCAGCGATGTGACGAATTGGTTCATCGCCGTGGAGTGGGACAGTGGCGAAGCTTAGTGTTGACCTATACCCCCCCCCCCCCGCCCCCTATTTTTTCATTCGTCGGGGAGAATGCTACATTTTAGGCTTAACAAGTGTTTCGACTAGAGATTTGTTGTTTCTTCCCTAATAATTTGTTCCCCTTCAAGTCATCGCTCCCTCTTAATTTTTGTTCAAGCTCCGCCACTGGAGTGGGACGCTGTCAAGCAACACTACAACCTCGACTATAACTATGTTACTTTTGATGTCAATGGTGTCAACTCATCTGCACCAACTCCCTTGCCACCTTGGCTATCCAGCTCAGCAACGAGAGGAGGATATCATACATTGTGTGGATCGACTGCAATATCACCTCATGAATCACCGTTGACATCCCTGCACTACCTTCTAGGCTTTGGTAGGCTCAAAAGGGAATTCTGAGTCCAAAGTCGAGGAGGAGAGAGGCGAGATTTGGGCAAGGAATCTAATGGTATTTGATTTGGTAAAGTAGACGTCACTAGTTTTTCCCTTAAACTTGACCAAACTTTACCAAGTTTAACTTCAGACAAAGCTAGTATGCGGAGTAAATAAAAAGGAGGGGGGAGGGGTTACATACTAAGCCATTAATGCTTGTCCCACTTCTCACGAAGCCTCTTGAAACTCATGCTACAGTTGGTACAAGGCCCGTTTACCTTCCTTCTTCTTCAACTCGCTATAAATGTGATGTGGCAACTCCTATAGCCTTGTGTACACCACTTCACTATACTCGTTGTAAATGTGCCCTGGCATGGTGCGCGTCAGTTTTATGCTTGCAATTTCCACACACAGAAAGAACATTGCAAGCACAAAGAAGGCGGGCGGGCAGAAGGCAGCACAAAAGATGATGTTGCGGACCACAGTGTATCGTACCCGTAATATATTCCACCATGGCTTGTATAGTGAGTAGATTCCTAAAGAGATTGAATAAATCATCTAGTCCCGACGTTGGACAAGGACGAGGACAATGCGAGCATGTAGTAAAGCTTATCTTGGCATCCAAGCAGCCTAGCATAAGCATGGACACGTCAGCACTCAAAACTAGCATAAGCTTGTTGGTAGCATAAGCATCGCTAAAGCATAAACTTTAGCGATAAAGCTTATGTCTAGATGCTTTAGCGATAAGCATACGCTGATAAGCTTTAGCGATGCTTATGTCTAGATGCTTTAGGCCTTGTTCGGTTGAGGCGGTTTTGGAAGGGGATTGGCAGGGATTGAGGGGGATTAGATCCCCTACAAGCCAAAATCCCCTCCGATCCACTCCAATCCTCTTGAGAGGAGGTTTAAACGAACAAGGCCTTAGCGATAAACTTATGCTGATAAGCTTTAGTGATGCTGTCAATCTTTTTTTTTTTTGTAACTGTCACGGGAGGGGGAGACTCCCGACCTGAATATATTTCAAATAAAGAGTTGTACAAGCCTGTCAATCAATTTTACCTAGCAACAAGCGTTAAGGATGGACACGTTTATATTCTAGGCACAGAAAGTTGGGCACTTGCTTGTTTTGGCCATACCAGATCCAGAGACACTTCAGCAGCAAGCACATAAAGTTGGGCAAGACACACCACTCCAGTACATCAGAATGAACGCACTGCTGATAGGGATGACGATTCAATCTAACAAACTGATATATATTTGTGTCAGTTAATTAATTAGAGAAACCAACAACATGTGCATGCATGCTGAGTAGCCTCCACAAGCACATACGTATCTCACAACGATTTCTACTCCTGTTCGTACAACAAACACGTCTAGTAAATCATCTCACAATTTCTAGTCCTAGTACAGGGTTCGGGCAGGGTGCGACAAATAGCTGCCCTTCCCGTCATCTATCTCATGCGAGACACATGTAATTTCCTCTCCGTGCGGCGCCGCCGCGCCGCACCGGAGCGCCCCCGCCGGTCGCCTCCCATTCACTCCAGCGCATCCCCTCTCCTCGCCGCCACCGCCGGGGGTGTCGCATGCAAAGCATGTGTGTTGCAGCGGCGGCGGCGACGCTTCTCATCGGCCAACGATTCGGTCAGGACAGCGACGGTCCGTGATGGCCGGATCTACGGTAGTGGTGCAGGGCAGTGGCGGCCAGGCAGGCGGCGGCGTCCGACGACGGGTCCAGCGGCGGCAGCTTGGGCACCCGATCTTGGTCCAGATGGGCTTCGATGGGCTGCACGTGCTGATGTCTTGTACCGTCCCGTCAACGGCAATGCTACCCCATGGGATCGACCCGCATCACGAGGATGTCGTGGGCTCCGGCCCTAGGCGTGGCGGTGGTGGCCACCTTCTTCGCCGGAGATGGTCAGCCTGGGACTGGGTGGTCGAATCTCTAGTCCCGGCTACGAGTTGGGGAGACAGAGTTGCCTGTGAAAACCGAGCCGATGGCGGGCGATGGCGGCGTTTTGCGTCGCTACCTTGACGAAGGCATTGTCATGTAACTTCTGTCGACCCTCTCGTGCTGCTTCGGGGGAAACCCTAGGATCTGGTCATCCAGATCGGACGATGGCGGTACTGCGGTGTCGTTCCACTCTTGGGAGCATCATTTGTGGAGCAGTGTTGAAAGATAAAGGCAGGAGGTGGAGCGGCTAGGTCTTGCACGGAACTTCGGTGGAGATGTCAAGTCATGTCTGGCCAACAGGTGCTACGTTGTGTCATGCCTGGTCCGCACACTACTAGGAACCGGATGAAGACCAGTTTGATCGCGATGATGCTCATCGTGATGACCACAGCTCTCTTCTATGTGATGGTAGTTTAGATGATCGATATCGACTTGTAATGTGAAGGCAAACTCGATACTCGCGGTCTTGAGACTTGTAATGTTTTATCTTTGTCCGGTCTTTTGAATCCGGAGACTAATATGATGAATTGTATTCGGAGACTAATCTTCTATTGTATTTGATGAATCTGATGTTGCTGTGTGCTGCTGTCTATATTCTATGCAATAATATATTTTGTAACCGGTGCAAAAATCAGAAAAGCAAAAAAAATAAAACCTAATATTCATACTAATGGCGCACCACAAAAGACACTAATGGCGCACTGTGATCATCACACTAATGGCGCATTAGCAGCCGATGCGCCATTAGAATGCCATACCACATTTGTACATATGGCCCCTGGGAGGCATTCTAATGGCGCACTGCAGGCTATACTAATGGCACACTAGGTGGTGCGCCATTAGAACACCAGATACTAATGGCACACCGGCAGTGCGCCATTAGAATTTAATTCTAATGGCGTGATGCCAGTGGCGCACCAGTAGTGCGCCATTAGAAGGCAAAACTAGTGCGCCACTAGCATGCCTTTTCCTAGTAGTGGCAAGCACTACGCACGACAGATCTTCTGGAGTCTTCATGTCTGGATGAACGCGTGCAGGGCGGTGGTGCCGTGATGGCGTCTGGACTGGCAATGATGATGCGGATCTCTAACCTGAAGATGGATCAGCGGTCCGAGGATGGTGTCGGCTTCTGGCTTCTAAAACGTGTGCACGTGGTGCGCGCTTTAGGTCTGCTGCACCGGTTGTTGGTTCCGATATGTTATGTGGATGGATCGACGATGACACCGGCTTTAGATATGGGGTGTAAGAGCACTCCACATTATCGAGTTTGTAGGTGTGAGTGGCGGCTTGGGGTGGCTTGGTGTATTTTCTTGTCGGACCTTTGTGAAATAATTAATAAAGATGATTGTATGCATCGATTAATGCAGAGGCCGGGGGTTTAACCTCCTTTAAAAAAAAGAGCATGTCCTCTAGAGCACAAACCAAAGAAAGAGTGATTTTGCACTTCCACGTTACCTGATAGGGATTCATCACAGAGCTAGCTGTTCGTCTACCTGTGACACCAAGTAAAGAAAAATATACAGTGGAGCTTTCGGTTATTGCATCTTCAAGTGGTTATGAAGATGTGCCAGTAGAATAAGACACAAGACTTTTTTTTTGGCTGGCCATGTATGACAGAGTGAGCACCAGAGGTCCGCTCAAAAGGAAATCCTTCCTCATGCCCTCACACAATTGTGTCCTCTGTAATGAAAACTGTGAGGAGAACATTTCCCATTTGCTTTGGGACAACACATTTGATCAACAATGTTGGGCAGAAATTTGCTCCACTAAGAAGAGAGGCATTTCCTTCAATGATGAGGTCCTCCTCCTCCACCAAGATCTAGCAAAAGGTATTTCTATGGACATAATAATTACGGGGAGCTGGAATATTTGGATGCAAAGAAATGGTGTTATTTTCAAGCACGAAAGATCAAGCATAAGGAGCTGGAAGCACAATCTAAAGCAGGACCTCATGCTATTCAGGCACATGACTAAGGCAAAACTTCTAGACTCCCTTCTCCTCTGGATAGATTCTAAGCTCATTCATTAAATTTTTACTCATGTTAGAGAAAACTGGTATTGGTTAGAGTTACTTAGGCTTGTTGGTTTTGCTTGTACATATTTACTTTTATTAATGGAAAATATACCGTAGAACAACTGTTCTATGGTACAGGCTTCAAAAAATAAAACAGTAGAGCTTTCGCCTGTCTAGTACTCCCTCTGTTCCAAAATAGATGACTCAACTTTGTACTAACTTTTAGTACAAAGTTGAGTCATCTATTTTGAAACGGAGAAACTATTAAAATAGAATGTGCCGTTCTACTCATCTTGAGCTCAAATACTCCTGATATGAAATCTGAAGTATCTATTCTTTACCCGAAGACAAGAAAAACAGAAACTGTCGTCCGCCAAGCTGACCGATCAACTTTGCATAAAAAGGAAAACATTGCTTGCTTTTATTATTGAAGCTACTAAATGATAAATGTTTAATGAGTTGAAGTCGATACATCACAAAATAAACGCCGACGCAGAGTAGGCAGTGCTAGGTACAATTTCCTAACTTCCATGTGCGGAGAACCTCCTCCTCCAGGACAACTCCTTCAAGGTGCGGTCCGCAAACTTGTCCAGGATCAGCATGAAGATGGTCGCATCAGAACTGTTGATCTGGTGCGAGGGGCCGGGCTAGGCCGGGCCTCCCCGTCCTCCCTCAATGTCAAAGGAAAGACTAGCGAGGGACCTTCTTTTTAGAAAGAAAAAATTTAGCGAGGGAGCAAGAGATAGCATCTATGGTAGATGAAAATTTTCAATCCATGTCACATCCCAAAACTTCAAATTTTGCTTTGTAGTTGATTGAGCCTAGCCAGAAATTACTGCCTTTAACTTGAATTGATTGTATTTGGAGCCCTAAACTAATTTTGGAATTTAACTAAACACTAGAATATTTTTTCAGGGAATATTTATAATATCCCAATTCTGGGTCACATACTTTTATGTTAATATTTTTGTTGGAAATTATTTCCCCTAAGTCCATTGAGTTTTTTACTAAATGATTTGAGCACATTTGATTTTTGGACCAAATCAAAATTCTGAAAGGAAAAAAAGCACAAAAGGACAAGAGAAAACTAACTTAACTTAAGGCCCGGTCCAGCTAGAGCGAAGCATGCCAAAGTCCAGCCAACGGCCCACCGTAGCCCTCCCCTCCCGCTGAGATGCTGACCGTCCGACTCCACCTGCCCGTCATCAACCTCCCGCCACGTGAAGCCCGCACCCCCACCATGACCACGCCGCGAATGATCATGCACACTCGCATGCTCCCATGCACGGCCAGCCACACTAACATGCCCAACAAGTAGCCCACGCCGCCCTCTGCAAAAGCCACTGCCACCGCTCTACATCGCCGCCAGGATGCAATGCTGAGCACCCACCACCCACCTCCTCTCCCGCCAACAAAATTCCGGCAGCTAGGACTCCCCCGCGCCTCGTTGATGACACTACCATCATCATTCTCCCTCACGCGATGCCTAGACAACTCCCGGGACCCCAGAAGCCCCTCGGAGCTCAACTTCGCCGATGGTCGAAGTCGTGTCAATGTCACTTGAGGATTTCGACTAGGTGAGCCCCTCACTAACCTGGTCGTCGTGATCATTGTATGTCCATCACCGCGTCGTGTCTTCGTGAACACTCGGTTAAGAGATGGTACACGTGTGCGATAATGGGCCAGAGCAAACACTACACCATAACAAAACATGCGCTAATGGAGGACATCACATGCAACTTTCTGGGAGACATGGTGTGTGACTTTGGCACAGTGAACACAAGTCCTAGAGGTAATCTGTAACGCTTCGACCAAACCCATCGGTTCCTGATCGTTGTCTGGGATCTAGACTGGCCTCACATACCAACACTAGTCTTTTCATGTGCACTCTGTCCTCATTGTGCCCATTTGGGAACAACTTTCTATTCCGTCACACCTCTTAACTTTTTTCTAGACCAAGCACGCTTAACTTTGAGGTTCCTTGAGGATGGACTTCCGAAAAATAAGGTACACCTTGTTGATATGAGTAGTCTACCATTCCTTCCTATTAAGTCAGGATGTTATATAAATCGTCTGCAATGTACAATAGAGTGCGATAAGTAGTTCCCTCATTGATTCGTCATCTGTTTTAATTTGGCCAAACTCCCTCAATCCGTCTTGAATGGATCCACGTTTAGGAAAGCGGTCAACGGTCAGAGTTTGACTTCGGATTGCTGCAACATGAGTTTGTGGCCGAGTATTGTACTACTATTGAGAAGCACCAAAAACTGAGTTGCGTGCACAAACACACACATACATGCAGGAAGGGCTTCAACATAGGAAGATGTTTAACTCTTCTTTGTATAAGTGTGTGTTTGTTCTGACTGTGTGCATCCTATTCGTGCAGAGGCTGTCGCGACATTATTTATGAGCCAATAAAAGTGCCCTCTACAGAAAGAAAGGAAAATAAACTATGATTGACGGCTTTCATCACGTTTTGAAAAGAGTGCATCTAGTTGCCGGTTGATATAGCTAGCTATGCACGTACGAAGGGTGGGATTTGGCAATCAGGAGTACGGAATATGCTAAGCTTGATTCGTTCTTCCGGAATCCGGATAGAACGCTCCTCTTCCTATTCAACAAGCGTCAAAGCATAGCCAAATCAAGTCTATTATTTCTCAACGCCTAAAAATAAGCTTGGATTAAACAGCACAGCCGCCTTCTTGCCGTCTTCTGTAATTTCTTTATATGTCCCATATACACACGTACACGGCATGTTCTTTCCGTTAAGAGCGATTTGCCCGTCAAATTGGTATATCTCAATAGTAACCGGGGTTGACTCTGCGGAACTAATGGCTACCGGGAACGGCCTATACCTTGCAAGCAATATTGGCTGTAACAAGGTTGTTCTGGAGTCAGATTCTTCTTTCGTGGTGGACTCAATGAACCAAATTCAAGAATATTTGGGGCCGGAAGTAGCCATCATCACAGAGTGCAAGCAACTCATGTTGGACTTTGCATCAGTATCTCTCAACCATTGCTATAGAGAAGCAAACCAAGTCGCGGATGAACTAGCTAAGAACTCTTTTATGAACAGAGTTTCTGGGTTTTGGGATGTGATCCCTGACTTTATTTCCAATCTCCTTGTAAACGACATGTCTATTGTTTGAGAAATAAAGTCTTATTTGTGGTAAAAAAAAAAGAGCGATTTGGCCATACCGGATTCAGAGAGCTGCATGCACTCCATCATGCAGTTTTATATAGGAGCATCTGCTAGGATAAAAAGCTCGGCAAAAACCCTAATCAGAAAAGCCACTCTACATCACAATATAGGCATGATCTCAATCTAACACATGGTGATTGGTTGTGGGTTAGAACAAACAACAACAGGGGCATGCATCCACAAACATATGAAAACTGCACATTCTCTCACAACAATCTCTACTCCGAACACTCCTAGCTACTAGCTAGTATTACAACATGTCTAGTCAGTTCATGGCCTAAAGCTAATTAACAACGCCTAATCAACATGTGACGAATTGGTTTTCCGTCGTGGAGTGGGACAGTGGTGGATCATAGCGTGGACCAACAGGGTGCAAATGCCCCCCCCCCCCCCTTAATTTTTGCTCTGCCTAACAAGTGTTTTAACTAGGTATTTCTCGCTCCTTCCCTACTAATTTGTTCCCCTTCAAGTCATGGCTCCGCTACTAGAGTGAGACACTATTGAACAAGACTACAACCTTGGGTATAACCATGTTAATTTTGATGTCAATGGAGTTCACTCCTCTACGACACCTCACTCGCTTCCTTGTTTTTCCAGCTCAACGATGAGATGATGATATCTTACATTTGTGTGGATCGACTTCAATATCACCTCACGGATTATTTTACTACACATGGTCACGGATAACAAGAGCAAGCCCACCACGATCATGCCACAATTACCTTTGGACATCTCCGCGACCCTCCTCATCAATGTGGCTCACTTTGGATTCTTAATGTGCATTGGAGTCCGTTACCAAGTTAACAACCTAATAAGTTGGAACATGGTAGTGGAGCGGCTTGACGATCGCTCCAAGAAGACCCGTCTGTCTAGCTAAAAGATAATAATCATCGTTGACTTCCCTGCACCACGGACCTACACTCGGCCTTTTTGCGTTGGTATGATATCCATAATGACGAAGAGGAGCAACAAGGTTGGGACCGCCCATTGATCCAAGGACCGTCATGGGGGGTGTTGAAGGTATTCTAGTAGAAAGAGCTTAACTATCTGACGAAGAACTTTGATGAGCGATGAGTCTAGGACAATGAGGGTCCTCCCCTCCCCCCGATGCTCCTATCGATGATAGTGGAGCATCTTGACGATCACTCCATGAAGACTGGTTTGTCTAGGGATCACAATTCGCTTTGCCCTATGTGGTCGCCATGCTAATGCTCCAGCTTTCCATTGTCATTCTTATATTCACAAAGAAGAGGAGGAACAAGGAACAACAAGGTCAGGGCACCATTGATCCGAGGACCATCACAAGGGACGGGGAAATGATGCTTGGACGGGAAGGGTTTGAGTACAACCCAGCAGTGTGGTTGTCACAGGGAGAGAAGACGCCCTTGATTAGAAGTGTACATATACGCTTTGCTCACGTGACACCTGGTGCGGGTAAAGGCTGAAACATTTTTTGTACGGTCTCGCAACAACGTCGATGACATCATCATGCCCTCGGCAACTCCGGACAAAGCTAATATATAGAGGTAAATAAGAAGGGAGTGAGTGCATACCCAAGTCATTATTGCCAGTCACACTTCTCACAAAGCTTGTTGAACCCCATACTGCAGCTGGGCATAAGGCTTCTTTATCTTCCTTTTTATCCAACTCACCGTAACCCTGATGAGCTAGGGATACCACGGTCCCTCTAACCATCCAACCGCAGGTTGGTTTGTGTGACGTGGCAACTTTTACAACCCATTTATGTCACCCTTACACCCCGTTTATGTCATTTTATTATACTTGCTCTAAACGTGACCCAGCGTGCGGCTAGTTGTACTGTCACAATTTCCACACAGAAAGAACATTGCAAGCACAGAGGGCGGGCAGCTCAAGGTAGCACAAAAGATGAGGCCCCAGACAACAATGCACCATGCATACTGGCAACTTATTCCTCAATGCCGCCAGCCAGGCAGAGCCTATCATAAGCATCGCTGAAGCTTATCCCCACCCAAAACCGAGTAAAAGGGCACAACCTCACAACGATTTCCGCTCCTGTTATCACAACAAACAAACACGTCTAGCAAATCATATCTCGCAATTTCTACTCCTATTACAACCTGCATGGGCCGGGATCGGATTCCTGCGATACTACTACACACGGAGTGAGATGCTCTAGAATTTGTACATCAACAAACAAGCATTATTTCACATTGATCAGCTAAAAAGAGCACACACACTCGCTCTATGCACGCTGCTCTACTACACACGCCAGTGAGGGAGCGAGGGTCGCTCATCCCCGATCCACCCTTTTCACGGCATGTCAGATCTGGGCACTCCTTGTCGCTCCCCTTACCCGGCCCAGTCGTCGTCGCTATCATCATCATCCTCCTCGCCCATGTCGTCATCCTGTAACGCCGCTGCGATTAGGTACGTACGTCGGGAGGCACCCTAACTTGATGTAGCAAACAAACACACACAAAACATAAAACCCTAAAACAGGGGGCAGATACAGGCACGAGCAGATGCCCTTCCCATCATCTGCCTTTTGCGTCACACATGTAATTTCCTCCAGAGCAGAAACCGACAAGAGTCAGTCAGTTACCTGATAGGATTCATCAGAGAGCTCCTCGTCTACCTGTGACACGAAACGGAAACACAACTCCTTCAGCTTCACAGGTACGCGCACACGTTTCAGCACACACAAAATATGTTAAAAGTTCCAAAAAAAGTAGTACCTTCGCCTTTTTCTTTTTCCGTGATCCGCCTGCTACATTTTTCATGTAATAATGTATAAAAGGGTCAGTCAGTCAGTCAGTCATACACCATGAATATTACCAGTAATACAATTTCCAAAGGAAAGCTGAGAGCAAGAGGTATGCTGACAAAACGAATATATATCGTCTCTGACACACCACTAAAATAACAAATATATATCGTCTCTCATGCACCACCTATCACAACATGGAAGTGGCTTCTTCACCAGGTGTTGGCCCAAAAATATAAGTATGATAAACAAGATTTTAGCCCCACAAAAGGTTCCATATTTCAAAATAATTGTATCTTATAGGAACACCGCAAGTCTTCCGTATTTAGCAGTAAACTTCATCATTATAAAAAGCACAGTGATCCATTTTAGTTATGACATATTCTTTGTGCTGACTTAACACACAATGAGTGACAGACATTAGAAACCCAAAATGGTTCGACAAATAGCTTCAAGTTTTAGAGTTTCTCAATACAGAGCCTTTGGCATGTTCCAGTTCTGACTTGACACGCAATGAACGACAGTCATTAGAAGCCCAAATGGTTCAACAAATAAACTTCAGGATTTAGAGATCCTCTATACAGAGCTTTTGGCTTGTTTCAGGCCTAAACTTCTCCAGCAAGAATGGCCCACAGAAGGTTAGACCAAATTCTCACAGTAAAGTATGTATTATAAGATACTCCTAAAAACAGACTTGGTTTGGTACTGTATTTAAGTGCCTTCTGTTTCTGGACATTGCAGCACTAACAAATGTATCCATCCAATAGTCAACTCTATCTTAATTTTTATAAAAAGTCAAATATACCAGTTACCTTCGTTGATACAAGCGCAAAGCAATCCGTTTTAACTCTATTGTTTATTCAGAGTTGTGGAGTAACAGGCATTGAGCGACAGATTTTAGAATCCAAAATAGTTCAACAAATAGTTTCATCTTTCAAATCAACTCTATAGAGCCTTTGGCTTGTCTGAGACCTAATTTTTTTTCCCCCGAGAATGAACTTAGAAGCTTGGAACAAATTCTTACACTAAAGTTTGTAATATAAGATGCTTCTAACAATAGACTTGTTCTTACCTTCCTTCTTCGCTGCTGACTTTTTTCCCTTTGGAGTTCCTCGCTGCTTCTTAGCAGCAGGACCTGCATCGTCATCCTGTAATGCCATTGTGATTGGTTAGGTAGGCCGGGAGGTGCAAATAACATCGTCATAACAAAAAGGGCAACGCATAAAGATTGAGCCAAATCACGGGCGTGCTGCGACCATCAGCTGCCTTTTCAATCATGTGCCTAAGGGTGGCATGCAAGGTTTACGAATCAACGAGTCGTTCCGAGGTTGACTAATCATGACTAATCGTGACAAGTCGACACTGAAGTTCGACACATAGACTAGTCGACACTGAAGTGTAGTCAGCTCTGGAGTTGTGACTCATAGACTAGTATATCGACTAGTCTTGACTAGTCCTTCGACTCGTAATTTATGGCATGTAATTTCCTCTAGAACTAATACTGATGGGACGATTTTTTGCAGTACCACAGCTAATTAAGTTACCTGAGAGGAACCATCTGAAAGCACTTCGATTTCATCTTCGTCTACCTGTGACACCAAATGTGAAGACGGAAGGCCTTCAGTTTCACAGGTACGCATTGAGCAGAGAGAACAATGAGCGGCATTTTAAATTAATAAAAATCCCTGCTGACTGTCGTCAATGTATCTTAACCAATATTAGAGTTCCAAAAAGTACCTTTGCTTTTTGCTTCTTGAGGGATCCGCTTGCTGCATATATAAGATATACAAGAGTCAGTCTTATGCCACGAATACTAATGTCATTTTCAACAGAAAAACTGAAAGCAAGAGTTATGCTGACAAAAGAATAGATCATCTCACAGACCCCTAAAAGCCACTAAAGTGAATTCTTCCTCGAGCCCTGGCGCCGCTAGCGAAGAATCCTAGACCAGTTTACCCACGAATGAGTTCTATAAAAGAGTAACTGAACTGATAGCACCTGTCACAAGAAGTAACTTCTCCCCCAGCCCTTGTCACCACTAATGAAAGTATCCTAAACAAGCCTCTACTTCCAAAAAAATGATTCCATCTTCTAAAAATTTCACCATAAGACAAAACCGCAAGTCTTTCAGATTTACCAGTTTGCTTCATTTATATAAAAGCACAGCAATCCACTTTAATTCCAACATATTCAGAGTTCTGGCTTGACAGGCAATGAATGAATGACTTTAGAAGCACAAAATGGTTCATCAAATAGTTTCAAGTTTTAAAATTCCTCTCAAGGCTTATCTGACACCTAACCTTTTCCACCAAGAATGGCCTTCAGAAGTTAGACCAAAGTATCACACTAACAGTTGTAATGTAAGATGTTTCTGGTAACAGACTTGATTTGGTACTGCATTTAAGAGCCTTCTCTCCCCAGCCTTGACACCACTAACAAACGTATCCATCCAAAGAATCGATTCTATCTTTCAAAAAATAATATTAAATGGTCTTTCAAATTTACAAGGTTACCTTCTTTCATATAAAACTTTAAAAGCAAAGCAACCCATTATAATTCTTTTTTATGCCAGAGTTATTGAGTAACAGGCAATGAGTGTCAGACTTTAGAACCTAAAATAGTTCATCAAATAGCTTCATGTTTCAAATTTACTCTATGGAGCCTTTAGCTTGCCTGAGAGACTGAGACCAATCCCTTCATCCCTAGTGTAGTGTCAAAAACGCTCTTATATTATGGGACGGAGGGAGTAATATTTTCCACTGAGAATGGCCTTGGAAGCTTAGACCAAATTCTTACACTAAAACTTGTAATATAAGAGGTTTGTAACAACAGACTTGCTTTTGGTACAGTAGTTACCTTCCTTCTTCGCTGGTGACTGTTTTTTCGTTGGAGTTGCTCGCTGCTTCTTAGCAGCAGGACCTACAAGACAGTAACAAAAATTGGAGTTTTCTTATGAAATACAATAAAATTTCAGGAACCTAGAAACATAGAGTATGAAGAACCTTTTGTAGCTGGAGATCCTTTGGGACTTCTCGTA
>CM038147.1:596205145-596245145 GCA_021437245.1 Aegilops speltoides
CTGTGACGCTGCCGGGCATGTTACGGAACTCAGCCTTCCCAACGCTGGACTCAACGGTATGCTCGATTACTTGTATTCCGCAGTATTCCGGAACTGCACCAAGATCAAAATCGACTACAACAATCTTGTTGGCGCCATCCCGGCAAACATATCCCGGTTGCTCATGCTCACCTTTCTGGACTTGAGCAGCAATAATCTTGCGGGTGCCGTCCCCTACCAACTCAGCAAGCTACAAATCGTTGTCAAGTTTGACTTGGGAAATAACCACTTGACTAACCCAGAATATAGCAGGTTCTCACCTATGTCTAGTTTGAAGATGTATCTCTAGCTAATAATGATCTCAGTGGTACCTTTCCATAATTCATCCTCAACTGAACCAATGTGGGGATGATATCCCTCTATTTATCGGGTAACGCCTTCTCAGGGTCATTACCAGATTCACTACCGGAGATGGCCCCAAGGTTGAGGTATCTAAACCTGTCCGTTAATGCATTCTATGGCCCCATACCTCGCTCATTCTCAAGGCTCCAAAAGCTCGAGGCACTAAATCTCAGGAGAAATAATTTGACAGGAGGAATCCCACAAGAGCTGGGGATGATATCTGGGTTGCGAAACCTTTCACTGAACAGCAACCCACTTGGTGGGTCGATCCCAACCTCACTGGGGCAGCTTCAGTTGCTACAGGTGCTCCAAATCAGAAACGCTAGTCTGGTTTCTACTCTTCCACCCGAGCTGGGGAACCTTACTAGCCTTAAGTACATCGAGCTAGAGCAGAATCAGTTACATGGAAGTTTGCCACCATCTTTTGCGAGGATACAAACATTGTTAATTTTTTCAATGGCTGGAAATAATATTAATGGTACCATCCCGACAGAGATGTTCACAAACTGTACCAAGCTCAAGTATTTTGATGTATCCAGAAACTTGTTCACTGGAAGCAGTCCATCGCATATCAGCAAGTGCAAGGAGCTCGAAGTTTTTATTGTATCCGGAAACTTGTTAACTGGAAGCATCCCATCGCATGTCAGCAAGTGCAATTGATGTATCCGAAAACTTGCTAACTGGAAGCATCCAGTGGGGATAGAGAGCCTGCGAAACTTGCAAGCATTGTTATTGTCCAAAAATCTCCTTACTGGAAATATGCCATCAGATATTGGTAATGCAACATCTTTGCAATTCCTTGACATCAGCTCCAACCATCTAATGGGTGAGCTTCCTAAAACTATCTCCTAGCTCGTAAATCTTGTTGCTCTCGACTTGTCTGGCAGTAAGTTTACAGGTATCAATCTCATTGTTACATCAAGCAGTTGTCAGTTAAGGTTGCCAATAGTACAGACAGTAGCAACTTCTCGGGAGAATCAAGGTCTGTGTTTTGTGGGTTAACACTTCTGGAGCTCTTCGATATATCAAACAATGAGCTGTTTGGAGATTTTCCTGCTTGCTTGTTGCGGTTGGTCGCCGGATCTTGGTGGCTAGATTTGGGGCTTTGAAGGCGGTCGAGATGGTGCACAGGTTGTCGGGTGGTTTACTTGGGACGGATCCGGGTGAAAACCTGGTCTTCAGTCGATGGCCCGAGCCGGTGATGACGATGTCCTTATCATCATTTCCTTCATGAAAGCATCATCGAGGTGAAGCTCCCAACTCCACTCAATACCTCCCGGGGAAACCCTAGATCAGTTGATCGGATGTTGGTGACAATCATGTGTCGTTACCCCCTTGGGGCGGCATTCTTGGAGGTGCACTCGGCCTCGCGGGACCAGCGGAAGGCATCTTTGGTGGAGCGGTGCTTCATCCTACACATTGATGGCGACGGATCTCGACGGCGTGGCGCAGTGCAGATTCGGAGTTCGATGTGCGAGGATGGACTCGCGCAGGAGGATGACGCTGTCTGGCGTCGTGGTGGCGTCGATGACAGAGAGACCTGGCATGGTAGATGCAACAGTACAACTCTGAAGATGGATTGGTGGCAGGTGGCTGCGGTGGCCTCATACCCGGCAGACGTCATGGTTGAGGAGTGTGTCGGACTGTTAGGTGCCCCATATCCGGCAGGCGTCCTAGTTGGAACCTTAGGTCTTAGATGTTTAGGTTTGGCTGCGAGGTCTGTTTGGTATTAGGCCCAGACTATCAGCGCCCCTTCATCAATTGGATAGGAGTAGCGACAATTGTTGCTTAGACGGTGACCTTAGTCTTACTGTTGTATGACTTTGTAAGGTGTTGTGTGAATAATTAATAAAGTGGCGGCATGCATCACCTAGATGTAGAGGCCGGGGGTCCTCCTCCTTTTCTAAAAAAAATACGTACGTGCCTGCAGATTCTCGAGAAAAAAAGGGAGTACCTAGAACTCATCTAGATGAGATATAATTTGGTCTCATTCACTTTGAAAACAAGAAGAGATACAACCACATCAGCACACACGCATCTTATAGCATCACATCCAATGACTATAAAAGGTGAATGAGACCAAATTATATCTCATCTAGATGAGTTCTAGCAAAACTGAGAAAAAAATGTACGTGCCTGCACATCCGAGACTTGCCGTGCAAGGAATGCCCCTCAATATGGACCTTTTCTTTGAGAGGTTACAAACCAGTCCCTTGCGAGTATTTCTGCTGGCCCATCCGGCACAGATCCTGCCAGCCCAAACCGAAAAAAGGCCAGGCACAACTCTGTTGCCAAGTGTTAAACTAAAAAATGTTCAAAAAAACTAATAACAAAAAAAGAAATTATAAAATAAGAAAGAACTTACAATGGTTCTATTCACCCAAACTTTGTGTGTTCAAAAAAATTTAAAATTTCCATGTAACCAAAAATAAGTTTATGTGCCATGTGACTGTAAGAAAGAAATTTAAAAGTTCCCATGTGTCTGACACAAAAATCTTATAGTTTCCATAAGAGCATTATTAAAAAAACAATTTGCCATGTTTTGGGAAAAGAAAAGTTTTGAAAGTCCTAAATTTGTCATCTTTATTAGAAAAAAAATGTTATGATTGCCATGTGCCAATGAGAAAAAAAATCATGACAAAATGATTTTACAAAAAAATCATGTAGGTTTGCATGGCAACAGTTTTAGCTTTTCGCAACAGCAAAAAAGTTCAAAAAAACTGTCGTGGCAAAAAATGTGATTGTGGCACGGCAAAAGTTGTATTGGTCACATGACGATAGCTGTTGGTGACATGGCAAAAGTTATAAGCACTTTTGCCATGTGGTTTGCCAAAATTTGCAGTGTCGCTTTATGAAATTGCCATGTTAGTAATTTTTTTTTCAAAAAGGGGTGATCCCCGGCCTCTGCATCAGCATGATGCATACGACCATTTTATTAATAAAAAGGTTCAACAATGTCTCAAAGTCTCCGCAATAATAGAAAAAAAAGAGATAACGGCTCACACAGAACCAAAAGGCTAGATACACAAGCTAGCCAAAAAAGATAAACCACAACCGGTTGGCTCGAAAATTGACAGGTAAACTAATTGCCTATCCTATTACATGACTGCCATCCAAACCGGTTGAAGATATCCCGAGCTACCGTCTCCCATCGGGTAGATCCAGTAACCAAACGCTCCCTGGCCTCCGTCGGAGTGAGTAGCGACCAGGAACGGATCAGCGCCGTAGCTCTGAAGATAACCTGCAAAAAATGAATGTTTGTTGTTCTGTTAAAGACCAAATCATTTCTGCAATTCCAAAGCGCCCACACTAAGGCGCACACCCCCACACGAATATGTCTTGCTAACCCGGGCTCTACCCTGTTTAGCCATGTTCCAAATAACATGTTGACCGAATTCGGTGGAGGAATATTGAAAGCAATATGGATAGTCGTCCATAGAATTCTAGCTAGTGAGCAATCAAAAAAAATATGTTTAATTGTTTCACCCCGATCACAGAAACTACACCTAGTAGGCCCTGTCCAATTACGCTTTGTCAAATTGTCCTTTGTTAAGATAACTTGTTTGTGTAGAAACCACATAAACACTTTGATCTTCAAAGGAACTTTGACATCCCACACATGCTTGGAACTAGGAATCGAGCTCGAATTGATGACATCAACATACATTGATTTAGAAGGAAATATGCCCTAGAGGCAATAATAAAGTTATTATTTATTTCCTCATATCATGATAAATGTTTATTATTCATGCTAGAATTGTATTAACCGGAAACATAATACATGTGTGAATATATAGACAAGCAGTGTCACTAGTATGCCTCTACTTGACTAGCTTGTTAATCAAAGATGGTTATGTTTCCTAACCATGAACAAAGAGTTGTTATTTGATTAACAAGGTCACATCATTATTTGAATGATCTGATTGACATGACCCATTCCATTAGCTTAGCACACGATGGTTTTAGTATGTTGCTACTGCTTTTATCCATGACATATACATGTTCCTATAACTATGAGATTATGCAACTCCCGTTTACCGGAGGAACACTTTGGTGCTACCAAGCGTCACAGCGTAATCTGGGTGATTATAAAGGAGTACTACAGGTGTCTCCAAAGGAAGATGTTGGGTTGGCGTATTTCGAGATTAGGTTTTGTCACTCCGATTGTCGGAGAGGTATCTCTGGGCCCTCTCGGTAATGCACATCACTTAAGCCTTGCAAGCATTACAACTAATGAGTTAGCTGTGAGATGATGTATTACGGAACGAGTAAAGAGACTTGCCGGTAACGAGATTGAACTAGGTATTGGATACCGACGATCGAATCTCGGACAAGTAACATACCGATGACAAAGGGAACAACGTATGTTGTTATGCGGTCTGACCGATAAAGATCTTCGTAGAATATGTAGGAACCAATATGGGCATCCAGGTCCCGCTATTGGTTATTGACCGTGAATAGTTCTAGGTCATGTCTACATTGTTCTCGAACCGTAGGGTCCGCACGCTTAAGGTTTCGATGACAGTTATATTATGAGTTTATGAGTTTTGATGTACCGAAGTAGTTCGAGTCCCGGATGTGATCGGGGACATGACGAGGAGTCTCGAAATGGTTGAGACATAAAGATTGATATATTGGAAGCCTATGTTTAGAGTTCGGAAAGGTTCCGAGTCATTCGGAATTTTTCGAGTACCGGAGGTTACGGAATTCCCCGGGAGTATATGGGCCATATTGGGCCTTAGTGGAATAAGGAAAGGGCCAAAGGAAGATGGGGGCGCTCCCCCCTCTAGTCCTATTGGACTAGGGTGCAGCCCTTTCCTTCCTCCTCTCCCCCTCTTTCCCTTCTCCTACTTGGAACAAGGAAGGAGGGAGTCCTACTCCCGGTGGGAGTAGGACTCCCCTTGCGCGCCTCTCCTAGGGCGGCCGCACCCTCCCCTTGCTCCTTTATATACGGGGCAAGGGGCACCTAGACACACAAGAGACACAAGTTGATCGTGAGATCGTTCCTTAGCCGTGTCGGTGCCCCCTCCACCATATTCCACCTCGGTTATACCGTCGAAGCTTAGCGAAGCCCTGCGCCGTGAAACATCAAGATCGTCACCACGCCGTCGTCTTGTGGAACTCTCCCTCGACACTCGGCTGGATCGAGTCGAGGGGCGTCATCGAGCTGTACGTGTGTCAAGAACTCGGGGCGTCGAGTAACGGCGCCGGGATCGGTCGGATCGCGAGGAGAGCGTCGACTACTTCCTCTACATTGTGATCGCTTCGCCGGGTCTACAAGGGTATGTAGATAACACTCTCCCTCTCGTTGCTATACATCACCATGATCTTGCGTGTGCGTAGGAAAATTTTGAAATTACTCGTTCCCCAACAGTGGCATCCGAGCCTAGGTTTTTATGGTTTGATGTTTTGCACGAGTAGAACACAAGTGAGTTGTGGGCGATACAAGTCATACTACCTACCAGCATGTCATACTTTGGTTCAGCGGTATTGTGAGATGAAGCGCCCGGACCGACATTACGCCAGACGCTTACGCGAGACTGGTTTCACCGCTGTGAGCACTCGTTGCTTAAAGGTGACTGGTGGGTGCCTGTCTCTCTCACTTTAGTTGAACGAGTGTGGCTACGCCCGGTCCTTGAGAAGGTTAAACGGAGTCTATTTGACGAAGTATCGTTGTGGTTTTGATGCGTAGGTGAGACTGGTTCTTGCTTAAGCCCGTAGCAGCCACGTAAAATTTGCAACAACAAAGTAGAGGACGTCTAACTTGTTTTTGCAGGGCATGTTGTGATGTGATATGGTCAAGACGTGATGCTATATTTTATTGTATGAGATGATCATGTTTTGTAACCGAAGTTATCGGCAACTGGCAGGAGCCATATGGTTGTCGCTTTATTGTATGCAATGCAATCGCCCTGTAATGCTTTACTTTATCACTAAGCGGTAGCGATAGTCGTAGAAGCATAAGTTTGGCGAGACGACAACGATGCTACGATGGAGATCAAGGTGTCGCGCCGGTAACGATGGTGATCATGGTGGTGCTGCAAGATGGAGATCATGAAGCACAAGATGATGATGACCATATCATATCACTTATATTGATTTGCATGTGATGTTTATCCTTTTATGCATCTTATCTTGCTTTGATTGACGGTAGCATTATAAGATGATCTCTCACTAAATTATCAAGAAGTGTTCTCCCCGAGTATGCACCGTTGCCAAAGTTAAATCGTGCCCGGACACCACGTGATGATCGGGTGTGATAAGCTCTCGTCCATCTACAACGGGTGCAAGCCAGTTTTGCACACGCAGAATACTCAGGTTATACTTGACGAGCCTAGCATATGCAGATATGGCCTCGGAACACGGAGACCGAAAGGTCGGCGTGAATCATATAGTAGATATGATCAACATAAGATGTTCACCATTGAAAACTACTCCATCTCACGTGATGATCGGTTATGGTTTAGTTGATTTGGATCACGTGATCACTTAGATGACTAGAGATGTCTTTCTAAGTGGGAGTTCTTAAGTAATATGATTAATTGAACTTAAATTTATCATGAACTTAGTCCTGGTAGTATTTTGCAAATTATGTTGTAAGATCAATAGCTTGCCTTGTTGCTTTCATATGTTTATTTTGATATGTTCCTAGAAAATTGTGTTGAAAAGTGTTAGTAGCAATGATGCGGATTTGATCCGTGATTTGAGGTTTATCCTCATTGCTGCCGAAGAATTATGTCCTTAATGCACCGCTAGGTGACAGACCTATTGCAGGAGCGTGCGAGACGTTATGAACGTTTGGCTAGCTCAATATGATGACTACTTGATAGTTTTGTGCACCATGCTTTATGGCTTAGAATCGGGACTTCAAAGATGTTTTGAACATCATGGACCATATGAGATGTTCCAGGAATTGAAGTTAATATTTCAAGCAAATACCCGAGTTGAGAGATATGAAGTCTCCAACAAGTTCTATAGCTAAAAGATGGAGGAGAATCGCTCAACTAGTGAGCATGTGCTCAGATTTGTCAGGTACTTCAATCGCTTGAATCAAGTGGGAGTTAATCTTCCAGATAAGATAGTGATTGACAGAATTCTCTAGTCACCATCACCAAGTTAGTAGAACTTCGTGATGAACTATAGTATGCAAGGGATGACGAAAATGATTCCCGAGCTCTTCGTGATGTTGAAATCGACGAAGGTAGAAATCAAGAAAGAGCATCAAGTGTTGATGGTTGACAAGATCAAGTTTCAAGAAAAGGGCAAAGGGAAAGAAAGGGAACTTCAAGTAGATTGACAAGCAAGTTGTCACTCCCACGAAGAAGCCCAAAGCTGAACCAAAGCCTGAAACTGAGTGCTTACACTGCAAAGGAAATGGTCAATGGAAGCGGAACTGCCCTAAATATTTGGTGGATAAGAAGGATGGCAAAGTGAAAAAGGTATATTTGATATACAGGTGTTTGATGTGTACTTTACTAGTGTTTATAGCAACCCCTCGGTATTTGGTACTGGTTCAGTTGCTAAGAGTAGTAACTCGAAACGGGAGTTGCAGAATAAACAGAAACTAGTTAAGGTGAAGTGACGATGTGTGTTGAAAGTAGTTTCAAGATTGATATGATCATCATCGCACACTCCCTATACTTTCGGGATTAGTGTTGAACCTAAATAAATGTTATTTGGTGTTTGCGTTGAGCATGAATATGATTTGATCATGTTTATTGCAATACGGTTATTCATTTAAGTAAGAGAATAAACTGTTATTCTGTTTACATGAATAAAACCTTATATGGTTACACACCCAATGAAAATGGTTCATTGGATCTCGATCGTAGTGATACACATATTCATAATATTGAAACCAAAAGATGCAAAGTTAATAATGATAGTGCAACTTATTTGTGGCACTTCGCCGTTTAGGTCATATTGGTGTAAAGCGCATGAAGAAACTCCATCTTGATGGATTTTGGAATCACTTGATTATGAATCACTTGATGCTTGCGAACCATGCCTTTTGGGCAAGATGACTAAAACTCCGTTCTCGGAACAATGGAACAAGCTCTTGACTTATTGGAAATAATACATACCGATGTATGCGATCCAATGAGTGTTGATGCTCGTGGCAAGTATCGTTATTTTCGACCTTCACAAGATGATTTGAGCAGATATGGGTATATCTACTTGATGAAACATAAGTCTGAAATAGTTGAAAGGTTCAAAGAATTTCAGAGTGAAGTGGAAAATCATCGTGACAAGAAAATAAAGTTTCTACGATTTGATCGTGGAGACAAATATTTGAGTTCTGAGTTTGGTCTTCAATTAAAACAATGTGGAATAGTTTCACAAATTCATGCCACAGAACACCACATCATAATGGTGTGTCCGAACGTCATAACCGTACTTTATTGGATATAGTACAATCTATGATGTTTCTTACCGATTTACCAATATCGTTTTGGGATCATGCATTAGAGACAGCTGCATTCACGTTAAATAGGGCACCATCTAAATCCGTTGAGGCGACACTATATGAACTGTGGTTTAGCAAGAAACCAAAGTTGTCGTTTCTTAAAGTTTGGGGTTGCGATGCTTATGTGAAAAGTTTCATCTGATAAGCTCGAACCCAAATCGGAGAATGCGTCTTCATAGAATACCCAAAGGAAATTGTTGGGTACACCTTCTATCACAGATCCGAAGGCAAGATATTCGTTGCTAATAAATGGATCCTTTCTAGAGAAGGAGTTTCTCTCGAAAGAAGTGAGTGGGAGGAAAGTAGAACTTGATGAGGTAATAGTACCTTCTCCCTTATTGAAAGTAGTTCATCACGAAATCTGTTCTCGTGACTACTACACCAATTAGTGAGGAAGTTAATGATGATGATCATGAAACTTGAGATCAAGTTACTACAGAACCTCGTAGGTAAACCAGAGTAAGATCCGCACCAAAGTGGTACGGTAATCCTGTTCGGAAGTCATGCTACTAGATCATGATGAACCTACGAACTATGAAGAAGCGATGGTGAGCCCAGATTCCGCAAAATGGCTTGAGGCCATGAAATCTGAGACGAGATCCATGTATGAGAACAAAGTGTGGACTTTGGTGGCGTTGCCCGATGATCGGCAAGCCATAGAAAATAAATGGATCTTCAAGAGGAAGACGGACGCTGATAGTAGTGTTACTATCTACAAAGCTCGACTTGTCGCAAAAGATTTTTGACAAGTTCAAGGTGTTGACTACAATGAGATTTTCTCAACTGTAGCGATGCTTAAGTCTGTCCGAATCATGTTAGCAATTGCCACAATTTATGAAATTTGGCAAATGGATGTAAAACTGCATTCTGAATGGGTTTTAGGAGGAAGAGTTGTATATGATGCAACAGAAGGTTTTATCGATCCAAAGGAGCTAACAAAGTGTGCAAGCTCCAGCGATCCATCTATGGACTGGTGCAAGCATCTCGGAGTTGGAATATACGCTTTGATAAGTTGATCAAAGCATATAGTTTATCTGAGACTTACGGTGAAGCTGTATTTACTAGAAAGTGAGTGGGAGCACTACAGCATTTACGATAAGTATATGTGAATGACATATTGTAGATCGGAAATAATGTAGAATTATTCGCAAAGCATAAAGAAGTGTTTGAAAGAAGTTTTTCAAAGAAAGACCTCGGTGAAGCTGCTTACATATTGAGCATCAAGATCTATAGAGATAGATCAAGATGCTTGATAAGTTTTTCAATGAGTACATACCTTGACAAGATTTTGAAGTAGTTCAAAATGGAACAGTCAAAGAAAGAGTTCTTGCCTGTGTTACAAGGTGTGAAATTGAGTAAGACTCAAAACCCGACCACGGCAGAAGATAGAAAGAGAATGAAAGTCATTCACTATGCCTTGGCCATAGGTTCTATAAAGTATGCCATCTTGTGTACCAGATCTATTGTATACCCTGCACTTTGAGTTTCGCAAGGAGTACAATAGTGATCTAGGAGTAGATCATCGACAGCGGTCAAAATTATCCTTAGTGGAATAAGGATATGTTTCTCGATTATGGAAGTGACAAAAGGTTAAGTCGTAAATGGTTACGTCGATGCAAGTTTTGACACCGATCGGATGACTCTAAGTCTCGATCTAGATACATATTGAAAGTGGGAGCAATTAGCTAGAGTAGCTTCGTGCAGAGCATTGTAGACATAGAAAAATTGCAAAATACATAACGGATCTGAATGTGAAAGACCCGTTGACTAAGACTCTCTCACAAACAAAACATGATCACACCTTAGTACTCTTTGGGTGTTAATCACATAGCGATGTGAACTAGATTACTGAATCTAGTAAACCCTTTGGGTGTTGGTCACATAGCGATGTGAACTATGGGTGTTAATCACATGATGATGTGAACTATCGATGTTAATCACATGGTGATGTGATCTAGATTATTGACTCTAGTGCAAGTGGGAGACTGAAGGAAATATGCCCTAGAGGCAATAATAAAGTTATTATTTATTTCCTTATATCATGATAAATGTTTATTATTCATGCTAGAATTGTATTAACCGGAAACATAATACATGTGTGAATATATAGACAAACAGAGTGTCACTAGTATGCCTCTACTTGACTAGCTTGTTAATCAAAGATGGTTATGTTTCCTAACCATGAACAAAAGTTGTTATTTGATTAATGAGGTCACATCATTATTTGAATGATCTGATTGACATGACCCATTCCATTAGCTTAGCACACGATCGTTTAGTATGTTGCTACTGCTTTTATCCATGACTTATACATGTTCCTATAACTATGAGATTATGCAACTCCGTTTACGGAGGAACACTTTGGTGCTACCAAGCGTCACAACGTAATCGGGTGATTATAAAGGAGTACTACAGGTGTCTCCAAAGGAAGATGTTGGGTTGGCGTATTTGAGATTAGGTTTTGTCACTCCGATTGTCGGAGAGGTATCTCTGGCCCTCTCGGTAATGCACATCACTTAAGCCTTGCAAGCACTACAACTAATGAGTTAGTTGTGAGATGATGTATTACGGAACGAGTAAAGAGACTTGCGGTAACGAGATTGAACTAGGTATTGGATACCGACGATCGAATCTCGGGCAAGTAACATACCGATGACAAAGGGAACAACGTATGTTGTTATGCGGTCGACCGATAAAGATCTTCGTAGAATATGTAGGAACCAATATGGGCATCCAGGTCCGCTGTTGGTTATTGACCGTGAATAGTTCTAGGTCATGTCTACATTGTTCTCGAACCGTAGGGTCCGCACGCTTAAGGTTTCGATGGCGAGTTTTATTATGAGTTTATGTATTTTGATGTACCGAAGGAGTTGAGTCCCGGATGTGATCACGGACATGACGAGGAGTCTCGAAATGGTCGAGACATAAAGATTGATATATTGGAAGCCTATGTTTAGAGTTCGGAATGGTTCGAGTCATTCGGAATTTTTCGAGTACCGGAGGTTACGGAATTCCCCGGGAGGTAAATGGGCCATAGTGGGCCTTAGTGGAAAAGGAAAGGGCTGCCCTAGATGGAAGGCGCCTCCCCTCCCTAGTCCTATTAGGACAAGGAGGTGTGACCCCTCCTCCTCTCCCCTCTTTCGGGAATCCTAATTGGAATAGGATTGGAGGGAGTCCTACTCCGGTGGGAGTAGGACTCCCCTGCGCGCGCCTCTCCTGGCGGCCGCCCCTCCCCCTTGCTCCTTTATATACGGGGCAAGGGGCACCTAGAACACACAAGTTGATCGTGAGATCGTTCCTTAGCCGTGTGCGGTGCCCCCTCCACCATATTCCACCTCGGTTATACCGTCATGAAGCTTAGGCGAAGCCTCGCGCGGTGAAACATCAAGATCGTCCACCACGCCGTCGTCTTGTGGAACTCTCCTCGACACTCGGCTGGATCGAGTCGAGGGACGTCATCGAGCTGTACGTGTGTCAAGAACTCGGGGGGCGTCGGAGTAACGGCGCCGGGATCGGTCGGATCGCGAGGAGAACGTACGACTACTTCCTCTACATTGTGATCGCTTCCGCTTCGGGTCTACAAGGGTATGTAGATAACACTCTCCCCTCTCGTTGCTATACATCACCATGATCTTGCGTGTGCGTAGGAAAATTTTTGAAATTACTACGTTCCCCAACATGTATGTACTTTGGTTTTAATGTGATGATGAACTTCTATTAATTTGGTCACTTAATTAATTATCTATTCATGATGTTCCGTAATGATTTTTGACATACTTAATTATATATAATGCACACAGATGAACCGGCAACGGATGTACGGTTCAAGACACACCTCCGAGTGCATTAAGGGCGTGCATAATTTTCTCGAAGTGGCTGAGGCAAACAAGCAGAATGGTTTTATGTGTTGCCCATGCCCTATATGTGGGAATACGAAGTCTTACTCTGACCGGAAAATCCTCCACACCCACCTGCTTTACAAGGGTTTCATGCCACACTATAATGTCTAGACGAGGCACGGAGAAATAGGGGTTATGATGGAAGACGGCGAAGAAGAAGAGTACGATGACAACTATGTGCCCCCTGAATACGGTGATGCTCCAGAAGATCAAGAGAAACCAGACGATGTACGATGATCTTTGCAGCAGGCGAAGCTGCTGAAGATCAAGAGGAACCAGACGATGTGCCCGATGATGATGATCTCCGCGGGTCATTGTCGATGCAAGGACGCAATGCGAAAGTCAAAAGGAGAAGCTGAAGTTCGATCGCATGCTAGAGGACCACAAAAAGGGTTGTACCCCAATTGCGAAGATGGCAACACAAAGCTCGGTACCGTCTTTGGAATTGCTGCAGTGGAAGGCAGAGAATGTTGTGCCTGACAAAGGATTTGAGAAGCTACTTAAAATATTGAAGAAGAAGCTTCCAAAGGATAACGAATTGCCCAACAGTACGTACGTAGCAAAGAAGGTCGTATGCCCTCTAGGATTGGAGGTGCGAGAAGATACATGCATGCCCTAATGATTGCATCCTCTACCGTGGTGCGTACAAGGATCTGAACGATGCCCGATATGCGGTGCATTACGGTATAAGATCGACGAGATGACCTGGTGATGTTGACGGCGAGCCCCCGGAAGAGGGTTCCTCTGAAGGTGATGTGGTATGCTCCTATAATACCACGGTTGAAACATCTGCTCGTAAACGGAGAGCATGCCAAGTTGATGCGATGGCACGTGAGGACCGTAAGAAAGACCGGAAGTTGAGAGCACCGCCGACGGGTCGCAGATGGAGAAAAATTGAGAGAAAGTCTGGGATGAGTTTGCAAGTGAGCCAAGGAACGTATGGTTTGCTTTAAGCACGGATGGCATTAATCCTTTCGGGAGCAGAGCAGCAATCACAGCACTGGCCCGTGACTCTATGTATGTATAACCTTCCTCCTTGGATGTGCATGAAGCGAAGTTCATTATGATGCCGGTTCTCATCCAAGGCCCTAAGCAACCCGGCAATGACATTGATGTGTACCTAAGGCCATTAGTTGAAGAACTTTTACAGCTGTGGAATGGAAGCGGTGTACGTCGTGGGATGAGCACAAACAGAGGAATTTAACCTACAGGCGTTGCTGTTCGTGACCATCAACGATTGGCCCGCTCTCAGTAACCTTTCAGGACAGACAAACAAGGGATACCACGCATGCACGCACTGTTTACTTGACACCGATAGTATATACCTGGCAAGCTACAGGAAGAATGTGTACCTGGGCCATCGTCGATTTCTTCCGACCAACCATCAATGTCGAAAGAAAGGCAAGTTCAAAGGCGAGGCAGATCACCGGAAGAAGCCCGCCATGCGTACCGGTGAGCACGTACTTGCTATGGTCAATGATTTACACGTAATCTTTGGAAAGGGCCCCGGCGGACTAGCTGTTCTGAGTGACGCTGAGGGGCACGCACCCATGTGGAAGAAGAAATCTATATTTTGGGACCTACCCTACTGGAAAGACCTAGAGGTCCGCTCTTCGATCGACGTGATGCACGTGACGAAGAACCTTTGCGTGAACCTGCTAGGCTTCTTGGGCGTGTATGGGAAGACAAAAGATACAGCTGAGGCATGAGAGGACCTGCAACGTTTGCACGAAAAAGACGACATGCCTCCAAAGCAGTATGAAGGTCCTGCCAGCTATGCTCTTACCAAAGAAGAGAAGGAAATCTTCTTTGAATGCCTGCTTAGTATGAAGGTCGACTGGCTTCTCGTCGAATATAAAAGGAATAATAAATATGGCAGAGAAAAGTTTCGAACCTAAAGTCTCATGACTGCCACGTGATTATGACGCAATCGCTTCCGGTTGCATTGAGGGGCTTCTACCGAAAACGTCCGATTAGCCATTGTGAAGCTATGTGCATTCCTCAATGCAATATCTCGAAGGTGATCGATCCAGAAATCATACAAAGGCTAAGGAGTGATGTGGTGCAATGTCTTGTCAGTTTCGAGCTGGTGTTCCCACCATCCTTCTTCAATATCATGACGCACGTTCTAGTTCATCTAGTTGACGAGATTGTCATTCTGGGCCCCGTATTTCTACACAATATGTACCCTTTGAGAGGTTCATGGAGTCCTAAAGAAATATGTCAGTAACGCGCTAGGCCGAAGGAAGCATCTCCATGGGCCATCAAACAGAGGATGTCATCGGCTTTTGTGTTGACTTCATTCCTGGCCTTAAGAAGATAGGTCTCCCTAAATCGCGGTATAAGGGGAGACTGACTGGAAAAGGCATGCTTGGAAAGGACTCAATAATATGCGGGACGGATATTCTTGGTCTCAAGCCCACTACACGTTTCTGAGAACTCTACCTTGGTGACCCGTATGTCGATGAACACAAGAACATTCTGCGCTTCAAACACCCGGAGTAGTGCGACGACTGGATTACATGTGAACACATCAGGACTTTCAGCAGTTGGTTGGAAGCACGTATGAGAGGTGACATCACTGTTTGTGATGAGCTGTACTTGTTATCCAGGGGACCATCTTTGACTGTATTGATTTGGAAAGGATACGAGATAAATGGGAATACATTTTACACGATTGACCAAGATCAAAAGAGCACCAACCAAAACAGCGGTGTCCGCTTTGATGCAACAACCGAGAGGGAAAAGGACACATATTATGGTTACATAGTGGACATATGGGAACTTGACTACGGACATGATTTTAAGGTCCCTTTGTTTAAGTGCAAATGGGTCAATCTGTCAGGAGGCGGAGTACATGTAGACCCACAGTACGGAATGACAACAGTGGATCTGAAAAATCTTGGGTACACTGACGAACCGTTCGTCCTAGCCAATGATGTGGCACAGGTTATCTATGTGAAGGACATGTCCAAGAGACCGAGAAAGAAAAAGATAAGGAAGCAAATACATCATACGATGAGCCAAAGCGCCACATAGTTCTTTCGGGAAAAAGGGACATCATGGGAGTGGAGGACAAGATGACATGTCGAAGATTATGAAAAGTTTCATGGAATTCCTCCTTTAAAGTCAAGGCTGGCCCCAAACATCCCGATAAGCGATGAAGATTATCCATGGTTACTGGCGCAATAAGCAAATGACACAAGCGAAGAAAAAGTGAAGACTTTCTCCCGCAACTATTATGATGATACGATGCCAACTTTGTAACTGACGAGTATGATACCATTGTTCGTTTTGTACATGCATATGCTATATGTGGGTTAATTTATGATACCATGCCAACTTTCAACTTTTTCAGAGTTCATTTGAAATGCTTTAATGTCTTATGGTTCGGCCCTCGTAATAATTAAAAATAGCAACAATAAGTATTTTGTTGTAAGTAGAAACAAAATAAAATAAATAAAGCAAGAAAGAAAACAAAAAAAAGTGTTTTCAAATTTGAAAAGTAATGGCACTAACAAAAAGTTTATAATTTTCCTAACACTAGAAGCAAAAAGAATTGAAAAATAAAGCAAAAAACGAAAGAAAATAAATAATGCAGAAAACAAAACAAAAAAACAACAATAAGTATTTTGTTGTAAGTAGAAACAAAATAAAATAAATAAAGCAAGAAAGAAAACAAAAAAAGTGTTTTCAAATTTGAAAAGTAATGGCACTAACAGAAAGTTTATAATTTTCCTAAAACTAGAAGCAAAAAGAATTAAAAAATAAATCAAAAAACAAAAGAAAATAAATAATGCAGAAAACAAAACAAAAAAATGGGAAAAAATAAAAATAGCAACAATAAGTAAAGAAAACAAAAAACAAAAAAAAGTGCCACCTACTGGGCCCCCACGGCCTGAATACGACTTGAATCCCTAATTTGGGCCAGGATTCAGGCCCGTAGAAGGCCCAGAAGGCCCATCGGGCAAAGCAGTAGCAAGTAGGCCCATAAGCCTGCAGTAGAGAGGAGTTCAAGAGGGGAGCGGCAGTGGGGCTTATAAACCACTGCGCTCCCCTCTCAACTAGCGAGGTGGGACTAAACTTTGGCCCGATGCGGGCAGCACAGGGGCCTTTGGTCCCGGTTGGTGGCATCAACCGGGACTAAAGGGGGCTTTAGTCGGTTGGTGCCACCAACGGGACCAAAACGCAGTTTTCCGCCCTTTGGGCTGCGAAAAAGGCCTTTGGTCGGTTGGTGGCACCAACCGGGACTAAAAAACATTAATCCGGTTGGTGCCACCAACGGGACCAATCTCCTTGTATATAAGTAGCACCGCAGTTTTGCGAGTTCATCGCCACCAGTTGCCCCCGACGACGCCGAACATATCGACGCCGCCAGTTGCCCCGACACCGCCGCCGCCCGCCGTCGCCGCGCTGCCGTCGTCGTCGCCGTCCTCCCGAGCCCGCGCCGTCCTCCCGAGCCCGCGCCCGCCGTCGTCGCCCCCGAGCTCCGCCATGTCGCCGCCGCCCGCCCCGCGCCCGAGCCCGCTGCCCCATCGCCGTCGCCCGCCCAGCGCCGCCACACGCTGTGAGCCATGCCGCACCGGCTCTATTTTTCTTTCATTTTATTAGTTTTATTTTTTGTTCAATGTATATATATATATATATATATATATATATGTGTGTGTATGTATATATGTGGCTATATATATATATATATATGCTCTGTTTTTTTTTTCATTTTTATTAGTTTAGTTTTTGTTTATATATATATATAATGTATATGTGTATGTATGTGGCTATGTGTATGTAATGTTTAAAATTGTTCAGATTATGTTTTTGTTGATATATGTATTTATTGTTCATATGTGTATTAATGTTTTCATATATGCAAAAGATAGATTTTTAGAAAAGTTAGGTTTTTTTCTGTTTATAGATTTTTTTTGTTAATATTAATTATTGTAGAATATGCTAATGTTTGTATATTCATATGAACAATGCATTAGGCTAAACCTATGTTTTTTTTCAAATTTTCTATTTGAACATTTTTTAAAACAAGCAATACTAAAAGAATGAGAGGAAAAGGAAAATAAGAAGAGGAAGAAAGGAGAAAAGAGGAGAGGAAGAAGAGGACAAATAAATAAGAAGAGGAAAAAAAGAAGAAGAAGAGGAGAAGAAGAAAGGAATAGAGGAGAAAGAAGAAATTCTATTTTTTCTTCTTCTCCTCTAATCCTTTCTTCTTCTCCTCTTTTTTTTCTTCTTTTACTTCTTCTTCTTCTTCCTTCTTCCTTCTTCCTCTTTTCTTCCTTTTCCTTAATTATTTTCCTTTCTCGAGGGAGAAGAAGAAAGAGAATAGGAGAAGAAGAAAGAAAGGAAAGGAGAAAGAAGAAACTTCAACACGAGGGGGTGGTACCGATACCCCCTCCCCGATAACATTATTTTCCCATGTATATGTATGTCACGTCGTTGTCGATATAACCCCCTCTAGATACAACTGCAGCACCCCCCTCGGCCCTCTCGCTCGACCAAAACTCTCGAGGACACCCAAACCCTAGAGCAAAAACGATGTTGCAGGTCTCCTACGTACCCCCTCCCGCCGCGCCCCTACCCGACAAATTAACTCTCTCGAGGCCACCCAAATTTATCAAGTTAAAAGAGCGTTATCGTCGAGGCCACCCCAAACCCTTGAAGCTTTGTGTCGAGGCGACCCCAAACCTTAGAGAAGCAGCGTCGAGGCCACTAACATGATTCCTTGTTGTGATTAGCTAGCTAGTTCTACGTTTGCCACTATATATGTACCATGTTTGAATAATAATTGACATGTTGTCAATATTTGCAGAAACTATGGAGCACTCCCGAGACGAAGAAACAGAAGCGATGTTGGGGGAAATAATCGCAAATGGAAGTGATGATGTTGCGTCATTTCTCATCGACACCGTTGGTCAGCTTGATGAAGAAGAGGGCTATGATTATGATGGCTTGGACCCATTAATGCCGGTACAAGAGGAGGACTATGTTCATGATGGCTCCGGTGACAAAATGGAGGTACAAGACGAAGGAGACCGTGCTGACTGCTCCGGTCACCGAACCGAGTCCGGCCAGGTATATATATATATATTAGTTAAGCCCGTGCTAACAAGTTAATTGATGCATCCATTGTTTTGGTATATGTACACATATTAATTACTGTCGTCTTTCTTCCTTATAATTTCTAGCCCTCCGGATCGAGCACAACTTCGGTAAGGAGACGAGGCCCGAAGAAAAAGTTGAGCTCGGATGAAAAGTTTGAGATCATAGTAATCGCGCCCGACGGCGAACCGATTGAACCCATCCGGACAAAGAAGGCATTTTCTGCTCAGTGCGGGGTTCTTGTTAGGGACAGGATCCCGATCAGCATCCAGCAATGGTATAAGCCTGCTAAGGATGATGACGCTGAGGTGTCTTATGTTAATGATATGCAGAAAGAAGATCTTTGGAATGAGCTGAAGGCAAATTTCACCCTACCGCCAGAGGAGGATCCGGAGAAGCCAGTTAAAGAGCAATTAATCAAGTCTTGTGCTCTTAAGAAGATGGCAGGCCTAATGAGGAGGTGGAGGAAAGAGCTGAACCAGTTTGTCAAGAAAAAAGAGACACCAGAATTCATCGGCAAATATGAGAAGATCAAAGATCACTGGCCCGCATTTGTGGCCCACAAGACATCGGAAAAGAGTAAGAAGATGTCGGACACAAACAACAAAACTGCAGTGAAGAAGAAGCTTCACCATCGCACGGGGTCAGGTGGCTACCTCAAAGCCCGGCCTAAGTGGTCCAAGGCTGAGCATGATCTGCTTGAAAAAGGGATCGAACCAGAGACAATCGCTGGCAGACCGTTGCGGACTTGGTTCTTCGGGCTGGCGGAACCTTGGACCTCGTAACAGGCGATGTCGATGGACGGACGAGCAACTGCAAACACCAGTCAAGAACCTTCGACACTATATCGATGCAAAGAAGCGAGGGACGTTCCTTCCAAACAGGAGAAGGACGAGCTCACAATGTCCCTTGGGAATCCGAGCACCTGGGATGCACACGAGGCACGCCAGGCTCCCTTCCGTGGAAGGTTGGTTTTTCGGATGCAGGGGTTACAAAACCCACGAGAGGAGGAAGAAAGCGGAGCAGGACCAAATGCAGCGCTGCTTGGAAGGGTAATGGGGCTAGAGGATCGAGAAGAGGAGCGAGAAGCGAGAGATCGCAACAAACGACATGCGAAGCTTCCCCGGCTACCCTGCCATCTCAGTGGAGAAGCAGCGTTGCTTCCATCGAGCTGCTTCAGCCGGAGCATGTCTTGACGGCTCCTGCCAGCTATCCCGTGGATGGTATCACGGAGTCTCAAAATTGCCACATTATGGCGCGATGCATGAATTTGAAGGTCAAGGCGGCTGTTGGCCAAGTTTATCCTAGTGGATCCGGCACAACTTATCACCGCCACCGATTCGGAAGGATTTGCTAAGGTGATGGTTGATGAAATAACGGAGGATTTGAGGACCTCGGCTTGAGCACCCTACGGTGAAGGGGAGACTAGGCTGGGTTCTTCTCTGAAGACTCCATGCCTATGGCGGAAGGAGCTCATCGACCTTCTCGAACTGGGCGCCTCCGCCTCCTCCTCCTCCTCCGTGAGTCGGGGCACTCCGCCTCCACCGCCTCCTTCTCCGGCGAGTGACGATCAGGGCAGCGTGGCGGCGCTCCGCCTCCTTCTCCGGCGCGTGGCGGCACTCCGCCTCCTCCTTCTCCGCCTCGCCAACAAGGGCGGAAGAGACCCGCCGCCGCCTCGGCTGCTCCGACGCGTCGTAGTCCTTCTCCTCCGCCTCGTAAGCAAGCACGAAAGAAGACAGACGCCGCAACCGCTCCGTCTGCTCCGGCGTCTAGCAGCACAAGAAGAGAGAGGCAATACAGACACGGTCCACCTCTAAAGCCTCTAGAGAAGTTACCGTACAAGAGAACCGAGGAGGAAACCGATACGATCGTGCAGACCCACATGAAGGAGTTCTTTGAAGGGATGAAAGCAAAGATACATCCACCTCCAGAGGAGAAGGTAGATCCGGTGAAAGCAAAGCGCACTCTCGATGCCCTGAGGAAACCACCAAAGTCTCCGCCGAGAACCAACTATGAGCGCATTACTGAACAGACATATCTCCAAGCCAAGTGGTCGGGAACTACTGTCAGTGATAAAAGGTCAAAAGAACAACGAGCAAAGGGGAAAAAAATTGCCCAGCTCGGAGAACAAGCACAGCAATCGTGCCCCCCGCTCAATGTGTCTAATCCTCCGGGGACGGTGGCCGGTTATGGCAATCTTGAAGATTACCACTGACGATGTACTTCCTGATTTCATGGAGGTGGACTTATTTAGAATCTGAGTATGGAAGCCTCTCATCAAAGATGAAAAGTCTCTGACAACAATGATGCGAAGATTCCATAGTTGGTACATGAAAACCTGCAGAGAGTCTGAGGGGACGAACACTTTGTATCTGAAAATTAAAGAGGAGCACGACCTCGTTTCAAATGATGTGTTGTCTATTCCATTTGAGGAGTTCTTCGAGTTCTTCAATCAAAAGGCCCTCGATAAATTAATGGTCTTTTGCTACTGCATGTAAGTACTATTTCTGTCATTAGTCTGTATATATAGCTCGGCTCTTTCATTGCATGTATTTATAATTAATTATCCTCAATATATTATGCAGATTGAAGATCGTCGAGTGCAAAAAAAATGAAATCTATGATATTGGGTTCATTAACACAAATATCATAGATGTTTTTCTGGTTAAAAAGCGCCGAAGAGGCCGAGGACAACTTGCTACAATCATTGATCAAAAATCAAAATAAAGATACCATACTCTTTCCTTACCACGGCCCGTGAGTGTTACTGTCGTGTGCATATTCGGTTTTCCTTATTACTCGAGCGAGGTTAATGTAATTGATGAGTTATGCATGCGTGCAGGTACCACTATATTCTTCTCGAAGATTAAGCTTGGCGTGGACTAGTAACCGTCTTAGACTCCAGACGGAAAGATCCCAGCACCTATGCGGACATGACTGAAATGCTCTGCAAGTAAGTTCAATCGATCATTATCGCACCATATCGACAACTTTTTGTTTATTTCCTGATATCTCAAGTAATAATAATTATTTTCTTTGTCTTGCAGGGTTTGGAAACAGTTCACCGCACAAGCTCCGGGACTGCCGAAGGAGCTGCGATATGTATACCCGAAAGTAAGTACTACTGGCGCGCATCTCCCGTTGATTCTATAGCTATACTTTCATCAATGCCATTTATATAATGCTTCATTATCAGTTTGATTGACCTCTATTTCTCGTAAAGTGCTTGTCATGGGAGGAAGGAATGATTTCTGTGGATACTACGTGTGCGAGTTCATCCACAACGCGACTTTGAAAAACAAGCGGGGCTACTCTAGAAGACAATATGAAGTGCGTAAGCAATAATATTCACAATTTCATTTTATTACACCATCATTTCTGTTGAGTTTCATTCATATATATGTATTAATTAACCCCCTTCTTCAAATTAATTAGACGTGGCAGATGCGGGATGAACTCCTACCACCAGATCGCATGAAAGCAATTCAAGAGGATTTGGCGGGATTCTTTCTTGAACACGTCATCAGTAAAGCCGGAGAATACCATGTGGAACTTCAATTCAAATGCTAGCGGTTTGTAATTAAGAGATCTTATATAGATGGTACATGTATGTAGCCAGTAAAACTTGTTGTTCGACCAATCTCTCGGAGAAGGAGAGGTCGATCGATCATTTCTCTCGGTATGCATGACGAACTTCTGTACTGAATGGTTCTCTCGATCACTTATGTATATATACTACGTAGCGTCGACCAAGCACGGACATAAGAGAGGGCACTTCTCTCTATTAATTAGCTAGCTAACACAATATACGAAACACCTAAATTAACCCCCCAAAACCCCCCAACCCCTCCTTTCAAAAAAACAAAACCCCAGCCACTGGAATGCAGACACGTGGATGCCTTTTGGTCCCGATTGGAGCCACCAACCGGGACCAAAGGCCCCCTGACTGAGCTCGGCGTACAGGGCCACGTGGAGGCACATTGGTCCCGGTTCGTGTTTGAACCGGGACTAATGGGTTGAGGTATTAGTAACGACCCATTAGTCCCGGTTGCCGAACCGGGACTAAAGGCCCTTACGAACCGGGACTAATGGGTGGTTTTCTACTAGTGTCCATGCCCCACGAACCGAATGGATTGGCGAACGTGGGATGTTTTTTACTTCGGTTCCTAATTTTCAGGTATAGAAAAAATACAGGCTATTGTACATGGTGTTTACCCTACTGTCTATAGATTATGTGGAGGACTTTTATAGACTGCAGGTGTCTAAACTAATGTACATGCCCTAATGTCATTAGTTAGTTGACAAGACATGGTAAGATGAACCTCACTCGGGTGACCACACAAACGCTCCATCGTGGGAGGAGTGGCATGTCGGGGTCGTGGAAAGATAGTGTACAAAACATCTTTACTCTTGCCACTTTTTCTATATCAATACATGCCTGCAGCTTATTTTGTGACCGAAAGGCCACAAGGACGCCGTGTGTAACGTCTAGCGAGTGTACGTTTCCCTCCATATACTTATGGTTATCTTTAAAAAATAACACAAATGACAAAGAAAATATCAGTGTATGATATCCAATTTTATAGTTGGTCCGCCCAAAAATACACTGTCCAACAGTTAAAACCGGACGGAGTAGTATAGGTCATGCGTACATGCACATAAAATTAAACTCCAACGCTTATTTGCCCTAGTCTCGGAGTATTTGTATAAGTCTGTCAGCATCACTTGCGATGCATATGCTTTGTTGAACCGCCTCTGTTATGCTGTTTTGGCCGGAAGATTTTGTACTAATTGTCAGGGAACAACGAATATCGTGCACATACATTGAAAGAAAAACATAGTTCAGCTCATACATAACCCCAACGTTTAGTTGGCAAAGTCTATACTCTATAAGATCTATCGCCCTCAGTTGCGACGCATATGCATAGCGAATGGTTTGATGAACTGCCTCGCTTATGCTGTTGAGTTTTTACTAGTGGTGAGGAAACAATGAACTTCATGCATATAGCGAGAAACATAATGAAACACAGAACTAAATTTTGCCTATTCTATCGATACTAACTTCATCGCTAATATTATATAGATCTAATCTAATTCATCTATACCCAAAAACTCAACAACTAAACGGAAAAGATAATTTAACACCGAAATAGCTTGTGACTATCATATCCCAGCAAGTAGTATGCTAATATAATAATCGATCTAACCCATCTGTGTGTCCAAGAGGATATATAGGCGATGCATGCATGCATAGGATAGCTTGGCTTAGCTTCTCCTCAGGTCAGTCCACCACCTGAAGATGGCTTGTTTATCTTCATAAATCTGCCGCCCCGACGGCTTGGTGTCCTGGTCGAGACCCTCGTCGATGCGGCGGAGGTACTGGTGCTTGAAAAGCTTGGGGTTGCTGGCGAAGCACTCGCGCAGCGCAGCTGTGGCCTTGACGCAAGCCTCCACGTCCACGACGCGCTTGGCGTCACCTCGCCGAATGTCGCGCTCGGACGCTTCGGGACTGTAGCTGCCGCGGCACACTTTCCTCGCCTTGCTAAAGTCGTCCAAGCACCCGCCGTCGGTGACGCGATGCATGACGAGCCTCTCGTCGCACCTGGCGCCGGCCTTTGATGCTTCGTTTGCTGCATCGCTCGCTTCCAGGTATGTAAGGAACCCCATGGCGTTAGCTACTAGCTACGGGTAACAATGAAATCGATCAATGGCTATCTATTTTCTCTTCTCTTCTCTTCCCTTCTCTTTAAATAGATAGAAGAAATAGCTACCGAGAATCTGGTTTTGTCGATTAATTGCACCGTCGGTCAAGTCAAATTGTTGTCCTGTACTATAATCCATGCACGATACGTGCGTTGCAAGCGCGCGTGTTACCTTTTTTTAGTACGTCTGATTTTTACGTCTGCGTTCCGTTTTATTGTTGTTGAGAAAATGCGTTCCGTTTCTTCGTACGTCGAGGCATGCTTTCTTTTTGGACGTCGATAACTGCCATCCATGTGGCAGGAAAAGAAGAAGCACCACATGTCTCTAATGCAAATAGATTGCCACGTCATCGCATGCATGCATGTGAGAATCTTTTCGGATTTTCAGTTTTTAAAATGTTTTATCTCTTAAATGAAAAGTCCGATTGAAGATCCGTTTTCACCATTAAATCCCTCACGACGATATCTTCAAAACTAGAGCTCATATCGATATATTTCGGTGAAATTTTTTTTGGTTAAAAGTTGCCATGTCTATTGCACATGAATTGCCATGATATTTACACTGAAGTTGCCATGATATGTTTCAACTATTTTCTTTTACATTTAAAAGTAAATTTTAACATATTATAAAATGGAGAATTAAGAAACTAAACTTGCCATGCACCATAAACTAAAATTGCCATGATACATGCACTTAAAATTGCCATGGTTCAATAAAAAAAAATTCATGGTCAAAGTACTAGAATTGCCATCATCAAAAAATTAAAATTGCCATGATCTACAGACTAAAATTGCCACATGGCAACTTTAGTTTAAGCACTATGACAACTATAGTGTAAAATCATGGCAACTTCTGGGCAAAAAGAAAAAATTCATCGAAACATATCAAGATGGGGTCTAGTTTTGAAGATCTCGTCGAGACGGATTTAATGGTGAAAATGGACTTTTAGTTCGCTATTTTATTTAGGAGATAAAACATTTTTAAGCCGAAAACCAAAAAGATTTCTGCTGATGTCATCTATTCATACGTGGCAAAATGAATGGTGATAGAGAGGTGTGGGCGGTCTGTAAACACCCACATGTGTGGGCGTTAGTTTTTCCGTTCTTTTTTCTTTCACCTCGACCTGGCTGGGTCCCTCGCTGAGTTGGGCCTATGCTTGGGTTGTGTCCGTGGTCTCATGAATGTGGTCATGTAATGTCGGTCTGGGCCGCTTCATCCAACAATATCGCTGAATCAAAGTATGACATACTGGTAAGCAGTATGACTATTATTGCCCACAACTCTTTGTGTTCTACTTGTGCATATAACATCTACGCATAGACCTGGCTCGGATGCCACTGTGGTTGGACGCGGTAATTTCAAAAAAATTCCTACGATCATGCAAGATCTATCGGTATTTGGGGTCAATGTTGCAGGAGGATGGGGGTATTGATGAAGATGTGAACCATCGAATCAAAGCCGGATGGATGAAGTGGCGCCAAGCTTCTGGCATTCTCTGTGACAAGAGAGTGCCACAAAAGCTAAAAGGCAAGTTCTACAGGACGGCGGTTCGACCCGCAATGTTGTATGGCGCGGAGTGTTGGCCGACTAAAAGGCGACATGTTCAACAGTTAGGTGTGGCGGAGATGCGTATGTTGAGATGGATGTGTGCCACACGAGGAAGGATCGAGTCCGGAATGATGATATACGAGATAGAGTTGGGGTAGCACCAATTGAGGAGAAGCTTGTCCAACATCGCCTCGAGATGGTTTGGGCATATTCAGCATGAGCCTCCGAAGCTCAGCAGTGCATAGCGGACGGCTAAAGCGCGGAGAATGTCAAGAGAGGCGGGTCGACCGAATTTGACATGGGAGGAGTCCGTTAAGAGAGACCTGAAGGATTGGAGTATCGACAGAGAGCGAGCTATGGACAGGGGTGCGTGGAAGCTTGCTATCCATGTGCCAGAGCCATGAGTTGGTTGCGAGATCTTACGGGTTTCACCTCTAGCCTACCCCAACTTGTTTGGGACTAAAGGCTTTGTTGTTGTTGTTGTTGTTGTTGTTGTTGTATGCAAGATCTATCTAGGAGATGCATAGAAATAAGAGGGAAGAGTGTGTCCATGTACCCTCGTAGACTGAAAGAGGAAGCGTTTCAATAACGCGATTGATGTACTCGAACTTCTTCGCGATCCAATCGATCAGGTATCGAACGCACTGCACCTCCGTGTTCAGCACACGTTCAGCTCGATGACGCCCTCATATTCTTGATCTAGTTAAGGCCTAGGGAGAGTTTCGTCAGCACGACGGCGTGGTAACGGTGATGATGAAGTTACCGGTGTAGGGCTTTGCTTAAGCACTACGACGATATGATCGAGATGTGTAACTGTGGAGGGGGGCACCGCACACGGTTAAAAGATCAACTTGTGTGTCTTTGGGGTGCCGCTGGCCACGTATATAAAGGAGGGGAGGTAAGAGGTGGCCGGCCCAAGGGGGGCGCGCCAGGTGTGGGGAATCCTACTAGGACTCCCCAGTCCAAGTAGGATTCCCCTCCTCTTTCCTATTCCTAATAGGAGAATGAGGGAAGGAGGAAGAGGGGAGAAGAAAGGAGGGGGGCGCCGCCCCCTCCTAGTCCAATTCGGACCAGCACATGAGGTGGCGCGTAGCCACCCCTTGAGGCCCATCGCTCCTTTCCCGTATGGCCCATTAAGGCCCATTACTTCCCCCGGCGAATTCTCGTAACTCTCCGGTACTCGAAAAAATACCCGAATCACTCGGAACCTTTCCGATATCCGAATATAGCCTTCCAATATATCGATCTTTACATATCAACCATTTCGAGACTCCTCGTCATGTTCGTGATCTCATCCGGGACTCCGAACAAACTTCGGTCATCAAATCACATAACTCATAATACAAATCGTCATCGAACGTTAAGCGTGCGGTCCCTACAGGTTTGAGAACTATTTAGACATGACCGAGACACATCTCCGGTCAATAACCAATAGCGGAACCTGGATGCTCATATTGGCTCCTACATATTCTACGAAGATCTTTATCAGTCAAACCGCATAACAACATACGTTGTTCCCTTTGTCATCGTTATGTTACTTGCCCGAGATTCGATTGTCGGTATCATCACCTAGTTCAATCTCGTTACTGACAAGTCTCTTTACTCGTTCTGTAATACTTCATCCTGCAACTAACTCATTAGTCACAATGGTTGCAATGCTTATAGTGATGAGTATAACCGAGAGGGCCCAGAGATACCTCTCCGATACACAGAGTGACAAATCCTAATCTCGATCTATGCCAACCCAACAAACACCTTTGGAGACACCTGTAGAGAACCTTTATAATCACTCATCTACGTTGTGACGTTTGGTAGCACACAAAGTGTTCCTCCGGTATTCGGGAGTTGCATAATCTCATAGTCTGAGGAACATGTATAAGTCATGAAGAGAGCAGTAGCAATGAAACTGTAACGATCATAATGCTAAGCCAACGGATGGGTCATGTCCATCACATCATTCTCCTAATGATGTGACCCTGTTCATCAAATGACAACACATGTCTATGGTTAGGAAACATAACCATCTTTGATTAACGAGCTAGTCAAGTAGAGGCATACTAGGGACACTATGTTTTGTCTACGTATTCACACATGTACTAAGTTTTCGGTTAATACAATTCTAGCATGAATAATAAACATTATTATTACCTCTAGGGCATATTTCCTTCACGCCGGTGCCTCCACTTCCACACCCGTCCCCTCTCCGCCGGCGTCGACCTTTGGCACGCTCTCTTGGGCCAACACAACCACGCCGCTTTGCGTCAGATTCTTATGAGTTTTTCTTTCTCATGTAATAAGATCGACGAGCATACTTGTGAGGCTTGTCGTTTGGGCAGGCACGTTCGTCTTCCCTTTAGTACGTCTACTTCGGTTTCCAATTCTCCATTTCAGTTGATTCATAGTGATGTTTGGAAGTCTCCCGTTGCGAGTAACACGGGCTATCTATACTATTTGGTGATTTTAGATGATTATTCTCATTATGTGTGGACTTCTCCTCTTCGTAGTAAATCCGATGCCTTGGCCACACTCACCGCCTTTTATTCTTATGTCACCACTCAGTTCGGTCGCCCCATACTTGCACTCCAAACTGATAATGGAAAAGAGTTTGCCAACGTGGTTCTTCGCTCACTTCTTGCCTCTTACGGCACCATCTTCCGTCTGACTTGCCCCTAAACTTCGTAGCCGAACGGCTGCACCGAGCGCATTCTCCGCAGTCTTAATGACTATTTTCGCACGTTGCTCTTTCATGCTAACAGGCCCGCTCGATTCTGGCCTGATGCCCTCGCCACCGCCTCTCTCTTAGTCAACATTCGTCAGTGTCGTCCTCGGTGGAACTACGCCCCTCACCAACTTCTATTCGGTACGCCACCGTCCTCTGATGGTCTCCGCATCTTTCGGTGTCCCTGTTATCCTACCACCGCATCCACCACGCCACACAAGCTCGCACCCCGATCCATCCCATGCGTCTTCCTTGGCTACCCTCCCAACACCAAAGGTTACCTGTGTTATGACCCTGTCACTCATAGTGTGTACACCTCGAGGCACTTGTACTTTGTCGAGACGGTGTTCCCTTTTTTCAGGTTCCTCCGGACGCGGCTTCTTTGGCGCCGGCCCGCGCTTCTACCTGGAGAGCGTCGTGGCGGAACCCCTGGCGCCCCCAGGCCCGACGCCTTCTACCACCCCCTTCCGGGTTCTCGACTCCCTTCCCCGAGGTTGAGTCCAACCGGGCCCTCGGGTCCCCGGCTCTCTCCTACGAGGTCAAGCCGGTGGGCACACCGCCCGCCACCCCTGCGAAGAGCTCGACCTCGACCTCTCCCATCGCCTCCTCCGCCGCTGGCTCAGCTGGCGATGCCGCGGCCCCCGCCGTCGTGGCCCCTGACACCACGGGTGCACCCGTCAAGGCCGCGGCCCCTGCTGCCGCTTTGGCCCCATTGCGCATGGCGCCCGCCTGCCATCGCTGCCCGGTTGCTCCGCCGCTCGGCGTGACTACCCGTGCCGTGCAAGAGTGAAGGAAATATGCCCTAGAGGCAATAATAAAGTTATTATTTATTTCCTTATTTCATGATAAATGTTTATTATTCATGCTAGAATTGTATTAACCGGAAACATGATACATGTGTAAATACATAGACAAACATATTGTCACTAGTATGCCTCTACTTGACTAGCTCGTTTATCAAAGATGGTTATGTTTCCTAGCCATGGACAAAAGAGTTGTCATTTGATTAACGGGATCACATCGTTAGGAGAATGATGTGATTGACTTGACCCATTCCGTTAGCTTAGCACTTGATCGTTTAGTATGTTGCTATTGCTTTCTTCATGACTTATACATGTTCCTAAGACTATGAGATTATGCAACTCCCGTTTACCGGAGGAACACTTTGGGTGCTACCAAAACGTCACAACGTAACTGGGTGATTATAAAGGAGTACTACAGGTGTCTCCAAAGGTACATGTTGGGTTGGCGTATTTCGAGATTAGGTTTTGTCACTCCGATTGTCGGAGAGGTATCTCTGGGCCCTCTCGGTAATACGCATCACTTAAGCCTTGCAAGCATTGTAACTAATGAGTTAGTTACGGGATGAAGTATTACGTAACGAGTAAAGAGACTTGCCGGTAACGAGATTGAACTAGGTATTGGATACCGACGATCGAATCTCGGGCAAGTAACATACCGATGACAAAGGGAACAACGTATGTTGTTATGCGGTTTGACCGATAAAGATCTTCGTAGAATATGTAGGAATCAATATGGGCATCCAGGTTCCGCTATTGGTTATTGACCTAGAATAGTTCTAGGTCATGTCTACATAGTTCTCGAACCCGTAGGGTCCGCACGCTTAAGGTTTTGATGACAGTTATATTATGAGTTTATGAGTTTTGATGTACCGAAGGAGTTCGGAGTCCCGGATGAGATCGGGGACATGACGAGGAGTCTCGAAATAGTCAAGACGTAAAGATCGATTTATTGGACGACTATATTCGGAGTTCGGAAAGGTTCCGAGTGATTCGGGTATTTATCGGAGTACCGGAGAGTTACGGGAATTCGTATTGGGCCTTAATGGGCCATACGGGAAAGGAGAGAAAGGGCCAAAAGGGTGGCCGCACCCCTCCCCATGGACTAGTCCGAATTGGACTAGGGAGGGGAGGCGCCCCCTTCCTTCCTTCTCGTTCTCTCTTCCCTTTCCTTCTCTCCTACTCCTACTACATGGAAGGGCTCCTAGTTGGACTAGTAAAGGGGGAATCCCACTCCCGGTGGGAGTAGGACTCCCCTAGGGCGCGCCATAGAAAGGGCCGGCCCTCCACTCCTTTATATACGGGGGCAGGGGGCACCCCATAGACACACAAGTTGATCTTTGTGATTGTTCCTTAGCCGTGTGCGGTGCCCCCCTCCATGATATTACACCTCGGTCATATTGTAGCGGTGCTTAGGCGAAGCCCTGCGACGGTAGAACATCAAGATCGTCACCACACCGTTGTGCTGACGGAACTCCTCCCTGAAGCTCTGCTGGATCGATGCCCGGGGTGCGTCATCGAGCTGTACGTGTGTTAAGAACTCGGAGGTGCCGGAGTAACGGTGCTTGGATCGGTCGAACCGGGAAGACGTACAACTACTTCCTCTACATTGTGTGAACGCTTCCGCTTCGGTCTACGAGGGTACGTAGACAACACTCTCCCCTCTCGTTGCTATGCATCACAATGATATTGCGTGTGCGTAGGAATTTTTTTAAAATTACTACGTTCCCCAACAGTGGCATCAGAGCCAGGTTTTATGGTTTGATGTTATATGCACGAGTAGAACACAAAGTGAGTTGTGGGCGATATAAGTCATACTGCTTACCAGCATGTCATACTTTGGTTTGGCGGTATTGTTGGATGAAGCGGCCCGGACCGACATTACGCATACGCTTACGCGAGACTGGTTCTACCGCCGTGCTTTGCACACAGGTAGCTAGCGGGTGTCAGTTTCTCCAACTTTAGTTGAACCGAGTGTGGCTACGCCCGGTCCTTGCGAAGGTTAAAACAGCACCAACTTGACAAACTATCGTTGTGCTTTTGATGCGTAGGTGAGATTGGTTCTTGCTTAAGCCCATAGCAGCCACGTAAAACTTGCAACAACAAAGTAGAGGACGTCTAACTTGTTTTTCCAGGGCATGTTGTGATGTGATATGGTCAAGACGTGATTAGATATAAGTTGTTGTATGAGATGATCATGTTTTGTTGAAGTTATCAGCAACTGGCAGAAGCCCTATGGATGTCTCTTTGTTGCATAAGATGCAAGTGCCAAATAATTGTTTTACTTTATCGCTATACGATAGCAATAGTTGCAAGAGCAATAGTTGGTGACACAACCATGTGATGACACATTGATATAGATCAAGATGATGAAGATCATGGTGTCGTGCCGGTGACGATAGAGATCATGACAGTACTTTGGAGATGGAGATCAAAGGCGCAAGATGATCATGGCCATATCATGTCACATATTTGCATATGATGTTTATCTATTATACATCTTATTCTTGCTTTGATTGACGGTAGCATTTTAAGATGATCTCTCACTAATTATCAAGAAGTGTTCTCCCTGAGTATGCACCGTTGCCAAAGTACGTCGTTCCCAGACACCACGTGATGATCGGGTGTGATAAGCTCTACGTCCATCTACAACGGGTGCAAGCCAGTTTTGCACACGCGAATACTCGAGTTAAACTTGACGAGCCTAGCATATGCAGATATGGCCTCGGAACACGGAGACCGAAGGTCGGCGTGAATCATATAGTAGATATGATCAACATAGTGATGTTCACCATTGAAAACTACTCCATCTCACGTGATGATCGGTTATGGTTTAGTTGATTTGGATCACATAATCACTTAGATGACTAGAGAGATGTCTGTCTAAGTGGGAGTTCTTAAGTGATATGATTAATTGAACTTAAATTTATCATGAACTTAGTCCTGGTAGTATTTTGCAAATTATGTTGTAGATCAATAGCTCGCGTTGTTGCTTTCATATGTTTATTTTGATATGTTCCTAGAGAAAATTGTGTTGAAAAATGTTAGTAGCAATGATGCGGATTGGATCCGCGATCTGAGGTTTATCCTCATTGCTGCACAGAAGAATTATGTCCTTAATGCACCGCTAGGTGACAGACCTATTGCAGGAGCAGATGCAGACGTTATGAACGTTTGGCTAGCTCAATATGATGACTACTTGATAGTTTAGTGCACCATGCTTATCGGCTTAGAATCGGGACTTCAAAGATGTTTTGAACGTCATGGACCATATGAGATGTTCCAGGAGTTGAAGTTAATATTTCAAGCAAATACCCGAGTTGAGAGACATGAAGTCTTCAACAAGTTCTACAGCTAAAAAGATGGAGGAGAATCGCTCAACTAGTGAGCAAGTGCTTAGATTGTCTGAGTACTACAATCGCTTGAATCAAGTGGGAGTTAATCTTCCAGATAAATAGTAATTGGCAGAGTTCTCTAGTCACCATCACTAAGTTACTAGAACTTCGTGGTGAACTATAGTATGCAAGGGATGACGAAAACGATTCCCGAGCTCTTCGTGATGTTGAAATCAACGAAGGTAGAAATCAAGAAAGAGCATCAAGTGTTGATGATTGACAAGACCACTAGTTTCAAGAAAAGGGCAAAGGGCAAGAAAGGGAAACTTCAAGTAGAATGGCAAACAAGTTGTCACTCCCGTGAAGAAGACCAAAGCTGGACCAAAGCCTGAAACCGAGTGCTTACACCGCAAAGGAAATGGTCACTGGAAGCGGAAATGCCATGAATATTTGGTGGATAAGAAGGATGGCAAAGTAAACAAGGGTATATTTGATATACAGGTTATTGATGTGTGCTATACTAGTGTTTATAGTAACCCCTGAGTATTTGATACTTGTTCCGTTGCTAAGATTAGTAACTCGAAACAGGAGTTACAGAATAAACAAAGACTAGTTGAAGGGGAAGTGACGATGAGTGTTGGAAGTAGTTCCAAGATTGATATGCTCATCATCGCACACTCCCTATACTTTCGGGATTAGTGTTAAACCTAAATAAATGTTATTTGGCATTTGCGTTGAGCATGAATATGATTTGATCATGTTTATTGCGATACGGTTATTCATTTAAAGTTAGAGAATAAATTGTTATTCTGTTTACATGAATAAGACCTTCGATGGTCATACACACAATGAACATAGTTTGTTGGATCTCGATCGTAGTAATACACATATTCATAATATTGATGCCAAAAGATGCAAAGTTAATTTTGATAGTGCAACTTATTTGTGGCACTGCCGTTTGGGTCATATCGGTGTAAAGCGCATGAAGAAACTCCATAAAGATGGATTTTCGGAATCACTTGGTTATGAATCATCTGATGCTTGCGAGCCGTGCCTTTTGGGCAAGATGACTAAAACTCCGTTCTCCGGAACAATGGAACAAGCTACTGACTTATTGGAAATAATACATACTGATGTATGCGATGCAATGAGTGTTGATGCTCGTGGCAAGTATCGTTATTTTCTGACCTTCACAAGATGATTTGAGCAGATATGGGTATATCTACTTGATGAAACATAAGTCTGAAATAGTTGAAAGGTTCAAAGAATTTCAGAGTGAAGTGAAAAAATCATCGTAACAAGAAAACAAAGTTTCTGCGATCTGATCGCGGAGACGAATATTTGAGTTACGAGTTTGGTCTTCAATTAAAACAATGTGAAATAGTTTCACAGCTCACGCCACATGGAACACCACAACGTTATGGTGTCCGAACGTCGTAACCGCACTTTATTGGATATGGTGCGATCTATGATGTCTCTTACTAATTTACCACTATTATTTTGGGGTTATGCATTAGAGACAGCTGCATTCTCGTTAAAAGGGCACCATCTAAATCCGTTGATACGACAACATATAAACTGTGGTTTAGCAAGAAACCCAAGTTGTTGTTTCTTAAAGTTTGGGGCTGTGATGCTTATGTAAAAAAGTTTCATCCTGATAAGCTCAAACCCAAATCGGAGAAGTGCGTCTTCATAGAATACCCAAAGGAAACTGTTGGGTACACCTTCTATCACAGATCCGAAGGCAAGATATTCGTTGCTAAAAATGGATCCTTTCTAGAGAAGGAGTCTCTCTCGAAAGAAGTGAGTGGGAGGAAAGTAGAACTTGACGAGGTAACTATACCTTCTCCCGAATTGGAAAATAGTTCATCACTGAAATCAGTTCCAGTGATTCCTACACCAATTAGTGAGGAAGCTAATGATGATGATCATGAAACTTCAGATCAATTTACTACAGAACCTCGTAGGTCTTCCAGAGTACGGTCCGCACCATAGTGGTACGGTAATCCTGTTCTGAAAGTCATGTTACTAGACCATGATAAACCTACGAACTATGAGGAAGCGATGATGAGCCCAGATTCCGCGAAATGGCTGGAGGCTATGAAATCTGAGATAGGATCCATGTATGAGAACAAAGTGTGGACTTTGGTGGACTTGCCCGATGATCAGCAAGCCATAGAAAATAAATGGATCTTCAAGAGGAAGACGGACGTTGATAGTAGTGTTACTATCCACTAAGCTCGACTTGTTTTAAAAGGTTTTCAACAAGTTCAAGGGGTTGAATACGATGAGATTTTCTCACTCGTATCGATGCTTAAGTCTGTCCGAATCATATTAGCAATTGCCACATTTCATGAAATTTGGCAAATGGATGTCAAAACTACATTCCTTAATGGATTTATTAAAGAAGAGTTGTATATGATGCAACCAGAAGGTTTTGTCAATCCTGAAGGTGCTAACAAAATATACAAGCTCCAGCAATCAATCTATGGACTGGTGCAAGCATCTCGGAGTTGGAATATACGCTTTGATAAGTTGATCAAAGCATATAGTTTTGTACAAACTTACGGTGAAGCCTGTATTTACAAGAAAGTGAGTGGGAGCACTACAGCATTTCTGATAAGTATATGTGAATGACATATTGTTGATCGGAAATAATGTAGAATTATTCTGCAAAGCATAAAGGAGTGTTTGAAAGAAGTTCTTTAAAAGCAAGACCTCAGTGAAGCTGCTTACACATTGAGCATCAAGATCTATATAGATAGATCAAGACGCTTGATAAGATTTTTCAATGAGTACATACCTTGATAAATTTTGGAATAGTTCAAAATGGAACAGTCAAAGAAGGAGTTCTTGCCTGTGATGCAAAGGTGTGAAGTTGAGTAAGACTCAAGACCCGACCATGGCAAAAAATAGAAAGAGAATGAAAAGTCATTCCCTATGCCTCAGTCATAGGTTCTATAAAGTATGCTATGTTGTGAACCAGACCTATTGTATACCTTGCTCTAAGTTTGACAAAGGAATACAATTTTGATCTAAGAGTATATCACTGGACAGCGGTCAAGAATATTCTTAGTGAGGACTAAGGACATGTTTCTCGATTATGGAGGTGATAAAAGAGCCCGTCGTAAAAGTTACAACGATGCAAGATTTTTACACCAATCCAGATGACTCTAAGTCTTAATCTGGATACATATTGAAAGTGGGAGCAATTAGCTAGAGTAGCTCCGTGCGGGGCATTGTAGACATAGAATATTTGCAAAATACATACGACTCTGAATGTGACAGACCCGTTGACTAAATTTCTCTCACAAGCAAAACATGATCATACCTTAGTACTCTTTGGGTGTTAATCACATAGCGATGTGAACTAGATTATTGACTCTAGTAAATCCTTTGAGTGTTGATCACATGACGATGTGAACTATGGGTGTTAATCACATGGTGATGTGAGCTATGGGTGTTAATCACATGGTGATGTGAACTAGATTATTGACTCTAGTGCAAGTGGGAGACTGAAGGAAATATGCCCTAGAAGCAATAATAAAGTTATTATTTATTTCCTTATTTCATGATAAATGTTTATTATTCATGCCAGAATTGTATTAACCGGAAACATGATACATGTGTGAATACATAGACAAACATATTGTCACTAGTATGCCTCTACTTGACTAGCTCGTTTATCAAAGATGGTTATGTTTCCTAGCCAGGGACAAAAGAGTTGTCATTTGATTAACGGGATCACATCATTAGGAGAATGATGTGATTGACTTGACCCATTCCGTTAGCTTAGCACTTGATCGTTTAGTATGTTGCTATTGCTTTCTTCATGACTTATACATGTTCCTAAGACTATGAGATTATGCAACTCCCGTTTACCGGAGGAACACTTTGGGTGCTACCAAAACGTCACAACGTAACTGGGTGATTATAAAGGAGTACTACAGGTGTCTCCAAAGGTACATGTTGGGTTGGCGTATTTCGAGATTAGGTTTTGTCACTCCGATTGTCGGAGAGGTATGTCTGGGCCCTCTCGGTAATACGCATCACTTAAGCCTTGCAAGCATTGTAACTAATGAGTTAGTTACGGGGTGAAGTATTACGTAACGAGTAAAGAGACTTGCCGGTAACGAGATTGAACTAGGTATTGGATACCGACGATCGAATCTCGGGCAAGTAACATACCGATGACAAAGGGAACAACGTATGTTGTTATGCGGTTTGACCGATAAAGATCTTCGTAGAATATGTAGGAACCAATATGGGCATCTAGGTTCCGCTATTGGTTATTGACCTAGAATAGTTCTAGGTCATGTCTACATAGTTCTCGAACCCGTAGGGTCCGCACGCTTAAGGTTTTGATGACAGTTATATTATGAGTTTATGAGTTTTGATGTACCGAAGGAGTTCGGAGTCCCGGATGAGATCGGGGACATGACGAGGAGTCTCGAAATAGTCAAGACGTAAAGATCGATATATTGGACGACTATATTCGGAGTTCGGAAAGGTTCCGAGTGATTCGGGTATTTATCGGAGTACCGGAGAGTTACGGGAATTCGTATTGGGCCTTAATGGGCCATACGGGAAAGGAGAGAAAGGGCCAAAAGGGTGGCCGCACCCCTCCCCATGGACTAGTCCGAATTGGACTAGGGAGGGGGGCGCCCCCTTCCTTCCTTCTCCTTCTCTCTTCCCTTTCCATCTCTCCTACTCCTACTACATGGAAGGGCTCCTAGTTGGACTAGGAAAGGGGGAATCCTACTCCCGATGGGAGTAGGACTCCCCTAGGGCGCGCCATAGAGAGGGCCGGCCTTCCACTCCTTTATATACGGGGGCAGGGGGCACCCCATAGACACACAAGTTGATCTTTGTGATTGTTCCTTAGCCGTGTGCGGTGCCCCCCTCCACGATATTACACCTCGGTCATATTGTAGCTGTGCTTAGGCGAAGCCCTGCGACGGTAGAACATCAAGATCGTCACCACGCCGTCGTGCTGACGGAAATCCTCCCTGAAGCTCTGCTGGATCGAAGCCCGGGGTGCGTCATCGAGTTGTACGTGTGTTAAGAACTCGAAGGTGCCGGAGTAACAGTGCTTGGATCGGTCGAACCGGGAAGACGTACGACTACTTCCTCTACGTTGCGTCAACGCTTCCGCTTCGGTCTACGAGGGTACGTAGACAACACTCTCCCCTCTCGTTGCTATGCATCACCATGGTCTTGCGTGTGCGTAGGAATTTTTTTTGAAATTACTACGTTCCCCAACAAAGAGTGCATCGGCTGAGCACGCGCTACTCCTCCGACGAGTATATGTGCGCTACCTCGACATCGATGCTATCACACATCCCTACCTCCTCTCGTGCAGCCCTTCGGGGTCCCCATTGGCTAGCTGCAATGCAGGAGGAGTTCGACGCCCTACAGCGCAACCGCACGTGGCAGCTTGTTCCGCGACCCCCTCCCCCTCCCGGGGCAACATCATCTTTGGCAAGTGGGTGTTTCGCCACAAGACTCGCCCAGAAGGTTCTCTCGAGCACTACAAAGCTCGATGGGTGGTTCGTGGTTTTCGGCAGCGTGCGGGCGTGGACTTCATCGACACCTTCGCCCCAGTTGTGAAACCGGGCACGATCCACGCCGTCCTCTAGCTGACGGTCTCGCGCGCCTGTCCTGTGCATCAGTTGGACATTTCCAATGCCTTCTTGCATGGCCATCTCGCCGAGCAGGTGTTCTGTGAGCAGCTGATGTCGCTTGAAGCTACGTCGGTATTTCCCCTAAGAGGAAGGGATGATGCAGCATAGCGGCGGTAGGTATTTCCCTCAGATATGAAACCATGGTTATCGAACCAGTAGGAGAACCAAGAAACACAACTTAAACAACCCCTGCACACAAATAACAACACCTCGCAACCCGACGTGTTAAAGGGGTTGTCAATCCCTTTCGGGGTACGGCGCCTCAAGATAGGCAAAGGACGTGAGGTAAATTTGTAGTAGATTGATAGATCAAACGCCAAATAAAATAAATAAGAATAAATTGCAGCAAGGTATTTTTGTATTTTTGGTTTAATATATCTGAAGATAAACGCAAGGAAAAAGTAGATCGCAAGGCAAATATATGAGAAAGAAGACCCGGGGCCGTAGGTTTCGCTAGTGGCTTCTCTCGATAAAGATAGCAAACGGTGGGTAAACAAACTACTGTTGGGAAATTGATAGAAATTCAAATAATTATGATGATATCCAGGCAATGATCATTACATAGGCATCACGTCCAAGATTAGTAGACCGACTCCTGCCTGCATCTACTACTATTACTCCACACATCGACCGCTATCCAGCATGCATCTAGTGTATTAAGTTCATGGAAAAACGGAGTAATGCAATAAGAACGATGACATGATGTAGACAAGATCCATTTATCTATTCACTAGTAGAAAAGGGGTCAAACGTGAAGCACAATAGTGCCGGTTTGAATTTCAGCCGGCACTAATGTGTACAATAGCACCAGTTCGTGGCGGCAATCAATAGCACCGGTTCGTGGCGAACCTTTAGTACCGGTTCATGCCACGAACCGGTACTAAAGGCGCTGTGTCATCCTGCGGTCAGGCTATGGCCCCACCATCACCATTTAGTGCCGGTTCGTACCACGAACCGGTACTAATGAGGTTATGGCAAGCTGTTTTTAGTCCCACCTCGCTCCCCTAAGAAGCCTTTTACCACCTTAAATATGTTATTTCTCAAACTATCACAAGCACTTGGTCTTCATTGAACTTTATGTGTAGAATTTGTGGCCGCAATATGAGTCTTCATCGGTTTATAAATCGTTGATGACTCATATTGACAATTCAGATTGTACACACAAAGATCATTGATGATGAAAGTATTTTTGATGTTATAAGATCATATTGACAGTTTAGATCAGAAAGAAATATAAGATCATGATGTAAATGCTCTTATATTTTTTTGCGTTCAGTATGCACCATTCAAAGCGACGCCATCAACTTTCAACCATTTCTGCCTTCATTTGCTATTTTTCATGCATTCAATGATTTG